>OZ026523.1:82446430-82502438 GCA_964019695.1 Loripinus fragilis | reverse complement strand
CTTGAACAGACACTAGATACCGCACAGCAAAACAAGGACCAAATACACAAACAATCGGAGGAACAATGAACCACCGCCGAAGATCGGACAGCAACTGAAACCGAAATCCTGCTAATGAAGTTTCGTTCCCACCAAAACATGTGGATCTATATTAAAGGAAATTTAAAAATGTAAGGGTATGATCAGGATATACCACAATCACACACTGCAGATCAACCCACGGTACCATGAGGAAGAGCCACAGAACACAAACAGTTACAAGACATCAGGAAGACAATTAAAGTAAAGCAACCAGATGATTGCAAAGCTAAAAAGGACACTACGTACTACATTATAGAATAAGGATGTACACAGAAACCCCACGGACAACGGTAGCAACAATAAGCATGAATCAACAACAACAGAACCGCCGCCTTAGAACGGACAGCAGCCTAGGCCGCTGGGGGGGCATATATACATTTAACTCGTACCTAGATTCTGGAAAAATGCATTTAAAATTGCTTAGCTCGCATGGAGGCTTATAATGTACTGAATCACAAAACAAGGAACAAACACAGACCCACCCCCATCCCTTCCAACAAAAAATAAACAAAACAAAACAACAATTGTAGCAACAATAAACAACGAATCAACAATAACAGAACCACCGCCTTAGAACGGACAGTAGCCTAAGGCACGGGGGGGGGTTAATGCATTTTACTAGCACTAAATCTCCGCCCTTGATTCTGTTGTTGTTGTTATAAAACAAAATTGCTTAGCTCGCATGGAGGCTTATAAGGTACAGAATAACACACAGACCCACCCCCTCCCCCCCCCCCCCCCCCAAAAAAAAAAAAAAAAGATAAATGCATATTTTATGCACTTTTAACTGTAGACTAATGAGCAAAACATTTCCTTAAAGTAAGAAAGATAGCAAGGATCAGGAATCGATACAATCAAGTACCATACCTGTCCCAGGATACCAAATGGGAAAGTAACAAAATCACAATAATCATCACAAACAAAAGCCAAGAGGTCAGCCCTTTCCCTTCAGGTGATCACAAGACAGTAATGAACATGTAGCTTTTTCAGCTCAATTCGATAGGATTCTGTTTCAATAAGAAGACAAATAATTAGTAGTATTACCTTATTGGTTGATCGTCAATATGGAGATTATTACGTACCAGTGTTGATAGCATTGGTTTCCAGTCAGAATATCAAATAAAATGTAAATAATCGAATAAAATATCTCTTATAGGTGTTGCGTTATAGTGTTCTTTTGAGTTCAGCCCTAAGCACAAATAAGGCCAAATAAAATAAATACCTGTGTTTAGGGTAACCCTACCCTACCTAAATAAAAACATATATAATTTCATGAATTTTGATAGTCGAAATGCCTTTCAAAATGCATAAAACTATATTTTTCAAGAAAAAAAATGTGTACATTCCAAACCTAAAAGTTTCAGACCCGTTACCTGAAAGCCCTTTTGTTGTGCCTAATGGTATCCATCAAGGACAGAGAGACACCAGATCACTTTCGCTGTAAGTTGATAAGTATGTTATCCCATCTTCCACCTGAAATGCAGTCACTGCTGAACACCATGTGTTTATTTTTTTCACTGTCCTAATGTGCTATGTATGCTAAACCAAATATGCAGTATACACCAGCTTGATACATTCGTTGTAGGGTCCATAATTAAACCAAATTGATAACAGTCAGATTTACCAGCATTTAATTGCTTAGTTCAGTATAACTGGAAGGTGGACAGCGTGAGCAATATAAAAATTACTAATTGTACTGCTGAGTTATATGCGTTTACAGAATAGACAAATAAAAGCATGCATATGAAGTAAATTCTTGTTAAATTGTTTAAAATTGAACTGGCTGAATATTTTTGCTTTGGTTTTACAAAGGTACCTTCAAGTGATGACTTTACCTTTGCGAACAATTTAAACGCAGCTCATACCCGACATAACGGCTAGTCTGACGTGAAGTCAAATTGTTTAACACGGTTATGACTTTCCTGAACGATATTTTAAAGTTTAAAATGAAATAAAGAAGGGTGTTAACCTTTATTTTATATATGAGAAATTACTCTTTAACGAGTTTCATCTTCTGCTATGTGTGAGTTATAGTTACTGTTCAACTGTAACGTCATTTATAATATTATAGTTTTCTATTCTTCTGAATGGCAAGCATTTACATTATTGGAAGTAAGATTTCTTAAAATATAATTGAAAACAAGGAACAATTTTGGGAAAGAAGCATTTTGATCAATGTTAATAAATTTCTATATTAGCATTAGCACAAATATTCATCAAGCTATTTTTCTCAACAAAACATTATACATTAAATTTACACATAAATTAAAAGTTACTTTTCAAAACCTAACTTTAGTTTGCATTTTAACACAAATAAATTTGTTATTTAACTATCAGTGAAATAATCTATGCACTAATTCCACTAGATATTACATTTTAAGCTAGAGTTGTATTAAATACATGGTTATTCTGGTAAACAAAATAGCACTGTTAACTATCTTTAAGTATCCCGAAAAAAAAAAGTGCCCACACACATATCTAAATTAGCATTCTTTTATAACATCTTTAAAAAAAGTCCTGAAAGTTCATGTCACCGAATTCTTATTGATTCGTTTGAGAAATACTTGTCTCTATATTGCAAATACGTGTATATTATATCACTAAATACACATTAACTTGAGCGTCTGGTGCTTTCTCAGGATGAACCTTACATGTTGCACCCTTTATTTGATTGGTTATCTAGGGACTAAGCTATTCATCTTCTTGCTCTCTCGTTGCTTCTCTGTGATTGCAATGTATTTTAATATTTTGTCAAAATCTCTACCTACAAATAACTTTTCAGCTTTTCAAATAAATAATCTGGGTTGTGATAGAAATCCATTAATTCTAAACCAGTCCAATAGTCTTTGATCTCACTTAGTATATACCTTGGTTGTAACTTACTCTGAAGCACACGCATTCTCAGTTCTTCCCCTATTGCTAGTTTATAAATTATCATATTTTGGTGTCTTATTCCCTTTATCATAATACGTCTACATAGTTTTATTTACCTTGGAAGAAAAGCAATAATGTATATGTTTCAAACAAATCTAAATCTCCAATCCCTTTCTAATTTGCACGATTTGTGTCTTTGATTTAAGATCTCTTGTAGTCAATAATGTCACTGCTATAGATATCGGTTTATGTATAGTTGTAAATTCTAAGTTTTACTCTGTTCTCTATTTCAAGGTTTCCAAAAATTTCCATTCTCCTTCTTAACTAGTTTTATATCAGTAGTTAAAAAACGTTCCATATAGGTATGTTCCAATATCATTTTCATCGCCTTTTAATTGTGTCTTGTGTATCATTTATTTCTTTTTCTCTGTACCTCTCCTATCCCTAAAATTTCAGTTTGTTGTTGAATGATAGTGTGGTCCTTTTTCTCACTACAGAATCCTCAAATATACTCATACAAGAATCAAACCATAAGTTCTTTCTACCTTTACAGTTTATATCTTTGACTATTGCTTTACAGCTTCAATTAACAAAGTTGACTCAAGCGTATTTTTTTCATTCTCAAATTGTTTATCTATCTCACATTGAAAGTGTTTCCTCTTACTTAGTGGACCCCCTCTATCTATTTTACATGGTTATCCTCAACATACATGTTACATGATAATCTATTATTCAATGATGTCTTCAGATTTTGCTTGTTGTGCATTATACGTGTTTGTAGCCGCCTCTGTTTGTGTATATAACCAATTCTTTCCTTGTTTTTTTTTTATCAGAACACTATAATGGCCTGATGTTGCTAAATTCAATGTTACTTCTTTCCTGAATATGGTGGCTGAGTCGTTTTCTAGGCCCTGCTTTCGTGACACTTCTCTGTGAATGAAACAATGGAATGTCTGATTGAACAACATCAGTTTTAATACTTACTTCTTTTCCAGCAATCTCTGCTGGAAGCCAAAATTCACCATCGGATCTCAATTAGTTTCCTCCAACAAACACGAACATTCTCCTTCTTCCAGTTTGCTGTGTTTTTTTTTCTCAAGTCACTCTGGCCTAATGATTCTATATAACCATTAAGCCATTTCTTCCCACATATTGTGCTACTGCAAGCACTGTCTAGTATTGTACAGTTTCCCATATCCATCTCTTGTGGACTATCACCTCAAATGTACAATCAATATGTCCCTCTTTTACACTAGAATTTATTTTAGCCATATCTTTCGAACTATCTGGGCATCCCCTCAGATGATGTCTGTATCACCCTCACGATTTACAAGTTTTTTGGTTGCATTTGATTCTACTGTATACTTCTTCTTACTGATGTGTGATGTACCACTAGCCTGACCATCATATACATGCCTGCTGAAATTCTTTGTTGTTGTCTCTCTTAGACCAGTGTTTCATTCTGGATCTGTACACATCGCATATTACAAATAGCTGTTGCATCTAGTTTCTTTATTCCAAAATGTAATGAATGTCTAATTCTTACATCATGTAAAACAATTCATCATATGACGTCGCGTCTGGGAGTGAAATGATGCCATGCAACAACATCGATTAACAACTAGTGGTTTATAGATTTTTGGGGAACGTTATGACGTCCATAGCAACGTTGCGTACATAATGACAAAATTATAACGTTTTTTACGACAGAAATGTGATTCTAAAGTAATCTTAATGTCATATGATATTCGTGCTCTTGTATTGTTGAATTCATTAAACTCATTGCGAAAAAGAGATAAAAATGCTCGGCAAGCCTCGTATTTTATCTATTTTCCCCAACTCGTTAATAAATTAAATAAAACATGAGCACTCATGTAAGATCCTCTATGTAAACCAATGTATGCACACAATTTCAACTATCTTACACTCACTATTCTGACCATAATATCCACGCCCGATGAAATTCCTAGAATTTATTTTAACCATATCGTTCTTCAATCTAATGATGGCTGAGTTTGTTCTAAGAGCATAAAAAAAAGACAACTCTGGTGGGAAACAATGTTTGGATTGTTTCTCTTGGTCAGATTAACAAACATCGTTTTTTTTTTAATTTATAAACACATGACATGGAAACAATCTACAGGTTAACTATAAACTTCTTCTTGTGAGACAATGGATCTGGTTAAATCCATCGACGTCTGAATGTTTTGGGTAGACTAATTTCTTACAGCTAGGGCAACATATACTCAGAAAAAACAATTGAAGGATATTAAAATTCTTTTGACTTAATAACAGTTGAGAAAATAATTTTCATACAAGACATTTTCGTATCTCATAGAACTACCAATATGCAACTTAGAAGAATGCAAAATAAAATTTACGGGTCATTGGTTTCGATACAGTACCACACCAAATGTACCAGCCCTCGATACCCAAAGTTCACAAGCAAAAAAAAAATAGCATTAATATTTTTTGCTGCAACCTTTACCTGGTCATTACTTATGTTCAAATTCTGACCACAGACAAGTTTTCACACCCATTTATCAGTAATTGCACCTAATAACGTGACAACTTTTTCAACAAAAATGCACGGATATGGCATACCCCTGCCAATTTGACAACAAATTGGAAGTAAAACACTAACAAAAACTACAAAATTAGGTGTCATACCTTTGGCTGGGAGCCAGCAATGATTTTGGAGCCAGCCATTATGGAATACAAACGATAAAATGGTTATCAATGATTTCTGAATGCTTATGACTTTCAGTATAGAGGGTTGCACCATTTGGACATGCACTATACTTTAATCATTGAAGCATGACTTAAAGCAACCATTCATTTTGATTGCAGATATCTGGAACTATGAAATGCATGAATAATTAGTTTAGTTTTTATTGTATTAAATGTTAGAGATAGAACTGAATCTAAATATCCTTCAATTGTTTTCTGTGTATATTATTTAATGGCTCCATTGTAAAACGTCATTTAATTTCCCGCCGTATTTTTGTACAAAGAGGTGTGCATGCATTTCAGTTTATTTGCCAAATGGAACCAGATCCAGGACTAGTGGGTTTAAGTTTTGCAGAGAAGTTGCTGAATAATTGCAAAAGTTGAAATACCAGATGTAGTAACGAAGCTGAAAATCAAAATTATACTATCTTCTAGAAAGAAACGCGCTCTGAAGATTACCTGATCTTGAAATTCAATAGTTTGATTGTGTTGCAAATATAAACATATACCAACTTCCTATAACCTTAAGTAGAAGTCCGTAAATTTACTTCTTGATTATTATCAATCAATTTTCAATCATTTACTCTATAACTGGTGGAGCTGAACCCTACATACTTCCCAGAGAGTAGAATAAAACAAACTTGTTAAACCTGCCTACAATGTGTAGCACCTATGATAAGAACTATATAAGCAGTATTACTTTCCTTCTAATCCTATACTTTGTATTAACAGATGATATATCATTGTACAATTTATCTTTCTGAAATAGAATTATGTTTATAGGTCTGACTATCTGTTAGTCATGAGTCCTTTTCTTGTTTCATCTTAGTGTGTTAATTTGATTATATATTTTCTCTGTGATGATGCATTGCAATAGTTATGAAGCCCCCATGCGAGCAAACTCTACTTATGTTTTAACAACAACATGATAATGGGGCGAAGATGTGGCGCCAGTAAAATGCATTTAAGCTCCCCAGTGACGTTCTAAGGCGGTGGGTCTGTTGTTGTTGGTTCATTGTTTTATGCTCCTAACATTGTTTTTGCTGGTTCTGTGTTGGTCATTGTTTTGTTATGCACTTTTTTGTGTCCTTTCTAGTTTCGCAATCATCTTGACGAGGAAGAGAGAGCTGGTTGCTTTACTTGTATTGTCTTCCTAATGTCTTTCGACTGTTTAGCCTTCAGGCTTCACAGACATTAAAAAGCCTAATGTTTTGCATCATCCAATGCAAGCTAAAAATCTGCATTTCAATCCTTAAGTGTTCTGTGGCTCTTCCTCATGTTGCAGTGGCTTGGTCTACAGTGTGTGATTGTGGTATTTCCTGATCATAATCACTTACTTTTTAAACTAACTTAATATGATCAGAAGAGATGGCAATATTGATCTGGATCCCCTTAAAAATCACAAAGCTACCAAGCCATCATTCAATGGTGGGCCATAATCGGCACGCCAGCGAAACGCCATTTCAAATCCGTTTCGCTGGCGGGCCGATGATGGCTAACTTCTAGTGGCATTTGGATCCTCTCTTCATCCCCTCAACTAAAAACAAACAAAAACATACAAACAAAACGTTGTCAGTGTTCGACCCCCTTTGACAAAACGTTCTGAATCCGCGCATATGCAGGCTTGTCACTGTACTCTGGTCAGTTTGTCAGTTAAATACATGTAATGTTCATTACCGTCATATCGATTAAGAAACATCTTTCATATAAAAAAAGAAGTATTAATTAAGGTATTATTTCGAAATTCAATTTACGATGAATTGATTTAACCCATTAACAATAGCAATGAAGTCGAAAGCACACACTCCAGATAACAATGGACCAATTAAAGCAGATAATCAGTTTAAGAACGACATTGATATTTATAGACGAGGTTTGTCCATAGGGAGTGCATTCAGTCTTAGAACAATAAAGGCATCTTCAGTTGTAATTTAGAATTGTCCCTAAAACTGATGAATATGTGACCGGACAATTGATAATTTGATGAATTTGAAACACTCGACCAAGATCAAAACGATCAAATTTATCAGCATACGAACTGTTTCAATCAACTCTTCAGAGGTTTCAGAGATGTTTTATTCATTTATTCATTTGTTAAACTGATATGCAACAGTGTCTTAAATAACACAATTTTTAAACGGTTACGTTAATATAAAGGATAGCGTTTCTACTTTTAAAGTTGACTTTCCTCGAATCATCATGCTCACAGCAAACATTAAGTAAAAGAAAACACCTGAAATAATGTGTTCATAAATATTTTTGTTTCAATATTGTTTGTTCGCTGGTATGTCAAAGTCTATAATTAAGGCGTTCCCATTTTGGGAAACAGATTATAACGCGGCTGATGACTCTGCTGTTTGCATTTATATATAGAAGTACTCAAAATTGAGGTCTGAATACGCTTCAAAAAGCAACTGAGTATGACCGGGAAATTCCACAATCACACACTGCAGACCAACCCACAACACCATGAGAAAGAGCTACAGAACACTAAAGGTCACAAGACATCACGAAGAAAGCAACCAGCTCCCTCTTTATCATCAAGATTTTTGAAAAACTAGAGAGAACACTAAGTACTGCATTACAAAACAACGTACAAAAGCAGAACCCCAACAAACAATGAGAGAAACGAAAGACAATGCATATACAACAACAGAACCACCGTGATCTTATATTTATATGTATTTTCAACAAAAACGTAGCTAGATACAGTATATGCAATAAGAAACACAAACCGCACGTAATATTTGATTAAAGGTGAGCAATTTTCAAATTTGCAGGAAACAGTAAAACCTGTATAAAGCGGCCAATCTCAAAAAGACCAGAAATTCGTTTTCAATACCAATTATCGCTTAATGCATGTCAAAAGTATTGCAAAATGTTCCAAGGGGACATTCTGTAATACTTTCGATCTTCCTTAAGCTAAGATCTTTGTTTTGTCTTTTTTTTTTGAGTGTCCGTTTTACTCAGGTTTAACTGTACTTACAATGAAATGTCACTAATTAGTATGTTGAATAAAATTCAATTCCTTTTGTTTTCAGGCACTGTGACATTATATTTTCTGTACCCATTAAACAAAAAGTTGGAGCGATATTTCACCACTCTCCCAATGTTAATCTGATGTCACAATAAAGTTTGCAAGTCACTAAGACAAACACACACTGTTTGATTTTTAACCAAAACTATTGTAAAGAAGATAGCCAAAGAATGGTCAAAGATATGTCAGCCTTATGACACAATATTTGCCAGTATACAAGGATTAAAGCCAACTAGATAGCTAGGAATGTATTTTTAAAGAGTAGTTTTACGCGTATGCCATAAGTAGCTAGTTCATTGGTTGTTTACAAGATAAACAGCAATAGTATGATTGTTGTTAGATGGTGAGATGTGTTCGCCAGCAGTGAAATTGTGCTTTCATACAGCGGACCCCTGGATTTATACATGGGTCATCCAGTGATTGATTGGAATCAAACGGCGTTTAATTCTAATTTCTTAGGCATGGTGTCGGTGCACAAGGCCATCAATTGTAATTAATCAAATGACTTGTATGTAAAACAGGTGTAGTAAGATTATCATTTCTGCATTTTAAATCTATGTCCACCATCCCTACTGTTATAATCTATGTAAGTTTCTCAATATGATTGATAAATCGTACTTTGGTCAGCATGAGGTTAGAGCTGATCTCTTTTGCAGACTCAAACAACATGAGTGTGTCTTGAATGGAGGGAAATATAAAAGCAAAATGTATTACACCTTCAGGTTTGTAGCCACTCTATACACAGAATAACAAACACGTTTGTCAATAAGAAGGGATAACTAATGGAGCCGACGTGAAGATATGTCCTGTTCGAGTAGGAGATTAAAAGAATCTATAATGAGTGTGAGAGTGGGATAGAAGACCAGGTCACATGAACGCATTGGCTTCCATACCATGTTAGGTAAAACTATTCAAACATCTCCACCGGAATTTAAGGTCCAGTTACTACACCATTAAAAAGGGCATTTTTTATATTTATGAAAGGCTTGCAGAAGCGCTTAAATACGCTGGGCATATAACACAATGGCGTCATTTGAACGTGCCGATGACGTCACGTGCCTTTCGACGGGCGGTTGTTCGGTTTCTATCTTTCCCACGGGTTGGTACGAGGTATGTAAGAAAAAAAAATCCATCACTGGTGTTCAGAGGGGACATGAATATCCCAGCCCAAGGGCCCACCGTTTCAGTAGGAAAGGAGGCTTGCCTCTTTTTTTTCACTGAAGGGTGGACCCAAGGGTTGAGATTTCCTGTTAAAAAATAGTAAGTGGGTATGATCAGGAAACACTGAACAACAATGATAGATTATTTTTCTCATACACCAATTTCACTTTTGGCGATATACTGTATAATATTTTGGTGACGTCACTGAGTTTTGACGCGGGCTACTGTAAAAAGGCCAACTGTTTGTCGGCCGAATATCACAGCTTGAATTAGCGATAAAACAGCATTTTAACAATGAACAAATAATGGATTTACAAGAACTACCTTATAAACAACAGTAAGTTAATTTGTTGAGGAAAATGAGTTTCTTTTTACACATCGACATGACTCCCGCTGTCCATGAGCATGACCGCTTGCCTAGTAGGTCAAATATACCAATCACAATGCATTCAGAATGTTCAATGTGTTTGAATAAATGTTCAAGTAAAAATGCTCAGTTTATACCACGTATATGCCTACTGTAATCGTTGAAATTTCAATATTGAAAACTGCCATGATCAACAATTCAACTTTTGTTTTCCGTAAGAATACAGTTATGCGCCTAAAATGTCTCGTGTGCATGTAGATTATCTCACATTAGCAACTCGCCTCGTGTAGCTTATCTCGTATTAGCAACGCTTATCTCACATTGGTAGCGATTTGGAATAGAATTGTCGACATCGATTTAACATAGGGACCACTCTATTGTGTATGCAATTGGTGAGGCCCCCAGGGGGGTCTGTACTCCCTTGATCCCTGAAAATAATGCAGTGTTCTCCCCGTCTCCCTGCAAATAATGTCCTCATCTCCTTTAAAGTATTTACCTTTGCTCCCCGAATCCCTAAAAATAGTTCAGCTTCTCCCAAAATCCCCCAAAATATAAGCCAATTCTCCCTAAAATGTAATTATCTTTCCGTAGAATTAAAATCACATACTTAAAAGCTATAAAGCTATATAAGAGCGCATGACTAAATGATCACTTAATATTTTGTCTTATACATGTAAAGACAGGTCTTTGCCATGGAAGAGGGTGTGGATGGGGGGGGGGGGTCTGGTATTCACTATTCATTAAAAATTTAGCCCATTATTCATCTCATTAAAATTTTGGTTGTTCATTAAAATAAGACCAGTTATTCATTAAAAGTGAGAAAGGTGGCAAAGAAATCTGATTATTCACTATTCATTAATTTTCTTTCTTCAATTCATTAAAAATATAGGATTATTCATTAATTTTTAGGCCTTCATTATTTACTATTCATTATTTTTGGCTAATTATTCACTATTCATTATAAAAAAGGGCCATTATTCACTAATCATTATACCCCATCCAGACCCTCATGGAATACATGACACATAAAAGCCATGGAATGCATGACATATAATTAATTTCAATGAAATGCATTATATGAGGCCATCCTTAATTAAAATGTTGTTGCTGTACCTGGTAGAGTAGGCTTGGAGACATACCATTCGTTTTTCTTTTTGGGAACAGGGGCTGGTTTTTACCAACAGCTTTAACTAGATTTTTCTAGACACTTTAGTGAAAGCATTTAAATATAAAAAGTCTTTTCTACAATTGCTATTAGTGACTATATGCTTGTTTAACTTCAGTTAAATCAAGTAAGTATATATAAAATCTGATAAGCATTTTTCAAAAATTCCTTTAAAACGGGCTAATTACCTAAAAAGATAATAATATAGTTGGTGTGCAGGTGACCCCGTAACATTGTGTAGTCACACTGTTGCTAGGGGGTCCGGGGGCATGCTCCCCCGGAAATTTTTTGACAAAAATGGTGTGATCTGGTGCAATCTGGGGCGCCCCAAAGTATGTTATTACCAACCTAAAAATCAACAATTTGAAGGGAAAAAATCAGCAAGAAAACTTAATTGCCATATTTCTCCCCAGATCAATCTTCATAAAGCATGTTTGTATGAAAATAAATACATTTACAGTTCCAGAAGCAGAAGAAATTTTTAAAAAATCAAACAAAATGGAGGCTTTTCCTTATTTTTTCCGTTTTGGCAAGGCTCTCTATATCCCCAAAATTATGAGCTTGTTCCCTCGCTCCCCGAAAAATAATTACCAGTGCTCCCCAGCTCCCTGAAAATAAATAGCCATTCTCCCCAGATCCTCAAAACCCCTGGGGGCCCATTGGTATGTGAGAAAGAATTATCTCAAATGGGGAAAAAAAGCAGAATTCCCGATCTGATGTGCGCGAAATGTCCTTCTATACAGTTGGGCAATGTGAATCACTTAGAATAAACTGCTTTAAAATGTTCATGGTAGTTCTGTTTTGCAGGTAAAAGCAACTGCATTGGCGTTGCTCCCATTACTCAGTTACGCACGTGCGTTATAAAAATAGTAACACTCAAGGGAGGTCACCAAATGTGGTATAAGTTATTTTTCATATCAATAGGAACTGCTCATAAAGGAAAGAATTCGCTCCCTCTGGGAGCAAATTCTTTCCTTTAAGAGAAGTTCCCAATTTGAAAAGGGATGCAATTGAAGAGAATTACTGCTTGTTCCAGTAGTCTCCTCTTGATGTGCGTAACTTTTCAGCGTTCTGGCTACTGTGACGCCATTGAGTGAGTATGGCCAGGGAATGCCACAAGCACAGACCGCAGACCAACCCATGGCACCACTAGGAAGAGACACAGAACACTTATAGCTACACTACAGCAAGAACATATTAATTAAAGTAAAGACAAACCAACTCTCTCTTCCTCAGCAAGATTAGTGCAACACTAGTAAGGCCACTAAAAAAACGCCTCACTAAAACAAGGACACAACACACACACAAAAACACACTAAATGGGAGCAACAGCAAACAATGAATCAACAACAACAAAATCATCGCCTTAGAATAGTCTTGATCGCACTCGTTTTTTATGGTGTAATTTAAATAACAAAGTCCATATCCCACTAACTTGAAACATTGGATGTACTGAAAGCTGTCATTAGAAGAGACGGAAGTGGTTTTTACTTAGATACACTGCACGGATACAATGGACGGCTTCTACATTCCAGCTCACAATGATTTCATATTATTTTCATGAAAAAGTCCTACTTGGGCAAACATCACAAATTCGAAGTGACGAATGCCGGAGTAAATTGTAAGATTAAACGAGACTTACACAGTAAGTTGAAGTTTGATCAAGAGTTCATATACCATAAATGCCCTTAGGGTTCACATAGAGTACGAGTCACGTGATCGCTGGAAATTCATACTTGAAAGCCCAGAAAATAATTCTTGGACCCATCAAACCCAATAATATGGGCAGGGTGAAAGGGTAGGTATGTGAACCCTAAGGGCATTTATGGTATATGAAATCTTGATCAAACTTCAACTTACTGTGTAAGTCTCGTTTAATCTTACAATTTCATACCAATAAATACCCTTATGGGTCCCCATAGAGAATTTAGAGTTACTGTGTCCAAGAATAAACAAACCGGAGCTTACCAAATATGTTGACTTACTTCATATCATAAGCATATTAACTTACATTTGTCCTCCAGATACTCATCTGTTGACATCAATTTTCTTAAGCAGGTACAAGTACAGCAATGTAAATCCGTAACAGTTTCATCCCTAAGTATAATTAGTAACAGTTATATCCAATATCCCTTCAAATTGAATAATATTTACATCTCAAATGCACCTTATCATAATCAATTTCTTAATACTGCAGATTGAAAACAGTACTTTCCCTGTACAGGTTTGTCATAAAACTTCCTAAATGTGCTATTTTGGCAGGTACTTCATACTCCCTGTCCCGAATTCTGTCTCAGGCACATGCCTATGCAATATACTATGACACAAAGTATCTCAGCATAATTTTCACAATATTCATCTATTAAACGTAGACAGTAAATTTCGGGACACGGAGTATGAAGTACGTAGCCCACAGGAGTCCCCATGTATTTCTATAGACCAAATAATTTCGGGACAAAAATGACTGAAATGATTAGACTGTACATATATTCTATTGAGATATCACATACATATGGAAGGTCCCGATTTTAAGTTCTAAGTTAAGTAAGTTGCCATAGCTGTCCATTATAACAGATGAGTTCGGTAAGTTAGGCCTTTAAACAACGGCAATGTTACAAGAGAGCCCTGAGCTAAGTTCGATGAGTTACAATAGCTACATGTATATATTATGATACACTGTGTGTCTACCCTCCCTCCACCCCTTTTATTTCTTTCATATGACTTACAACTCAGCTCAGCTTACTCAACTCATCAAGCTGAGCAAAATAAGCAATTTTCGCCACTTTTTCCGGACAAGATACCTATACCACTCAGCTCAGCTTACTCAACTCATCCAGCTCAGCTTACAACTTATGCTACTTAACTTACCTAAGTTGAGTTGGATAAGTTGAACTATAAGTCAGCGGTCAGTATATTTATAAAGTATATATATATATATACTACAACAAACATACATATGATAGGTCCCTATATTCTAAGTTCTAAGTTGAGTAAGTTGCCATAGCTGTCCATTATAGCCGATGAGTTCGGTAAGTTGGGTCTTTATACAATGATATGTATCCAGATGCTTCAATGGATGAGTTAAGTTCGGTAAGCTATAATAGCTGCGCATATGTTAGGATGAGTTGGTGATATGTGTCCAGATGCTTCAATGGCTGAGCTAAGTTCGGTAAGTTATAATAGCTGCGCATATGTTAGGATGAGTTGGTCATGAGTACAAAATTGGACCATTATATGCAGCAAGATGCAAGCTAAGTTCGATGAGTTGAGTAAGCTAAGCAAGCTGAGTTCGATAAGTTAAAAGATAAGTTCGATAAGTTGGATGAGTTGGGTAAGTTCGATGAGTTGGATAAGTTGAGAATGAGTTCGATGAGTTGGATGAGTTGAGCTGTTTGATGAGTTGGGTAAGTTGGATGAGTTGGATAAGTTGAGGATGAGTTCGATGAGTTCGCTAAGTTAGACTGTAAGTTCGATGAGTTGGCTAAGTTGAATTGTAAGTTCGATGAGTTGGATAAGTTGAGGATGAGTTCGATAAGTTGAACTGTAAGTTGGACTGTAAGTTCGATAAGATGGATAAGTTGAGGATGAGTTCGATGAGTTGGATAAGTTGGACTGTAGGTTCGATGAGTTGGCTAAGTTGAGGATGAGTTCGATGAGTTGGATTAGTTATACTGTAAGTTTGATGAGTTGGCTAAGTTGGAATGTAAGTTCGATGAGTTGGATAAGTTGAGGATGAGTTCGATGAGTTGGATAAGTTGTACTGTAAGTTGGATGAGTTGGCTAAGTTGTACTGTAAGTTCGATGAGTTGGCTAAGTTGAGGATAAGTTCGATGAGTTGGGTAAGTTGTACTGTAAGTTCGATGAGTTTGCTAAGTTGGAATGTAAGTTTGATGAGTTGGATAAGTTATACTGTAAGTTCAATGAGTTGGCTAAGTTGTACTGTAAGTTGGATGAGTTGGCTAAGTTGTACTGTAAGTTCGATGAGTTGGCTAAGTTGAGGATGAGTTCGATAAGTTGGGTAAGTTGTACTGTAAGTTGGATGAGTTGGCTAAGTTATACTGTAAGCTCGATGAGTTGGCTAAGTTGAGGATGAGTTCGATAAGTTGGGTAAGTTGGACTGTAAGTTCGATGAGTTAGATAAGTTGGAATGTAAGTTCGATGAGTTGGCTAAGTTAGAATGTAAGTTCGATGAGTTGGATAAGTTGTACTGTAAGTTGGATGAGTTGGCTAAGTTGAGGATAAGTTGGATAGGTTGTACTGTAAGTTGGATGAGTTGGCTAAGTTGAGGATAAGTTCGATGAGTTGGGTAAGCTGTACTGTAAGTTGGATGAGTTGGCTAAGTTGTACTGTAAGTTTGATGAGTTGGATAAGTTGTACTGTAAGTTCGATGAGTTGGCTAAGTTGAGGATGAGTTCGATGAGTTGGATAAGTTGGACGGTAAGTTGGATGAGTTGGATAAGTTGAGGATGAGTTCGATGAGTTGGATAAGTTGAACTGTAAGTTGGATGAGTTGGATAAGTTGAGGATGAGTTCGATGAGTTGGCTAAGTTGTACTGTAAGTTTGATGAGTTGGCTAAGTTGAGGATGAGTTCGATGAGCTGGATAAGTTGTACTGTAAGTTGGATGAGTTGGCTAAGTTGGAATGTAAGTTCGATGAGTTGGATAAGTTGAGGATGAGTTCGATGAGTTGGATAAGTTGGACGGTAAGTTGGATGAGTTTGATAAGCTGTACTGTAAGTTCGATGAGTTGACTAAGTAAAGGATGAGTTTGATGGTTGGATAAGTTGTACTGTAAGTTGGATGAGTTGGCTAAGTTGTACTGTAAGTTCGATGAGTTGGCTAAGTTGAGGATGAGTTTGATGAGTTGGGTAAGTTTTACTGTAAGTTGGATGAGTTGGCTAAGTTGTACTGTAAGTTCGATGAGTTGGCTAAGTTGAGGATAAGTTCGATGAGTTGGGTAAGTTGTACTGTAAGTTCGATGAGTTGCCTAAGTTGTACTGTAAGTTTGATGAGTTGAATAAGTTGTACTGTAAGTTCAATGAGTTGGCTAAGTTGTACTGTAAGTTGGATGAGTTGGCTAAGTTGTAATGTAAGTTCGATGAGTTGGCTAAGTTGAGGATGAGTTCGATAAGTTCTGTAAGTTGTACTGTAAGTTGGATGAGTTGGCTAAGTTGTACTGTAAGCTCGATGAGTTGGCTAAGTTGAGGATGAGTTCGTTAAGTTGGGTAAGTTGGACTGTAAGTTCGATGAGTAAGATAAGTTGGAATGTAAGTTCGATGAGTTGGCTAAGTTAGAATGTAAGTTCGATGAGTTGGATAAGTTGTACTGTAAGTTCGATGAGTTGGCTAAGTTGAGGATGAGTTCGATGAGTTGGATAAGTTGTACTGTAAGTTGGATGAGTTGGCTAAGTTGGAATGTAAAATCGATGAGTTAGATAAGTTGGAATGTAAGTTCGATGAGTTGGCTAAGTTGGAATGTAAGTTCGATGAGTTGGATAAGTTGTACTGTAAGTTGGATGAGTTGGCTAAGTTGAGGATGAGTTCGATGAGTTGGATAAGTTGTACTGTAAGTTGGATGAGTTGGCTAAGTTGGAATGTAAGTTGGATGAGTTGGATAAGTTGAGGATGAGTTGGATAAGTTGTACTGTAAGTTGGATGAGTTGGCTAAGTTGAGGATAAGTTCGATGAGTTGGGTAAGCTGTACTGTAAGTTGGATGAGTTGGCTAAGTTGTACTGTAAATTTGATGAGCTGGATAAGTTGTACTGTAAGTTCGATGAGTTGGCTAAGTTGAGGATGAGTTCGATGAGTTGGATAAGTTGGACGGTAACTTGGATGAGTTGGATAAGTTGAGGATTAGTTCGATGAGTTGGATAAATTGTACTGTAAGTTGGATGAGTTGGATAAGTTGAGGATGAGTTCGATGAGTTGGATAAGTTGTACTGTAAGTTGGATGAGTTGGCTAAGTTGGAATGTAAGTTCGATGAGTTGGATAATTTGGACTGTAGGTTCGATGAGTTGGCTAAGTTGAGGATGAGTTCGATGAGTTGGATAAGTTGTACTGTAAGTTCGATGAGTTTGCTAAGTTGGAATGTAAGTTCGACGAGTTGTACAGTTGCAGTTGTACTGTAAGTTGGATGAGTTGGTTAAGTTGTACTGTAAGTTCGATGAGTTGGCTAAGTTGAGGATAAGTTCGATGAGTTGGGTAAGTTGTACATTAAGTTGGATGAGTTGGATAAGTTGTACTGTAAGTTCGATGAGTTGGCTAAGTTGAGGATGAGTTAGATGAGTTGGATAAGTTGGACGGTAAGTTGGATGAGTTGGATAAGTTGGGGATGAGTTCGATGAGTTGGATAAGTTGAACTGTAAGTTGGATGAGTTGGATAAGTTGAGGATGAGTTCGATGAGTTGGCTAAGTTGTACTGTAAGTTTGATGAGTTGGCTAACTTGAGGATGAGTTCGATGAGTTGGATAAGTTGTACTGTAAGTTGGATGAGTTGGCTAAGTTGGAATGTAAGTTCGATGAGTTGGATAAGTTGAGGATGAGTTCGATGAGTTGGATAAGTTGGACGGTAAGTTGGATGAGTTTGATAAGCTGTACTGTAAGTTCGATGAGTTGGCTAAGTAAAGGATGAGTTTGATGAGTTGGATAAGTTGTACTGTAAGTTGGATGAGTTTGCTAAGTTGTACTGTAAGTTCGATGAGTTGGCTAAGTTGAGGATGAGTTTGATGAGTTGGGTAAGTTTTACTGTAAGTTGGATGAGTTGGCTAAGTTGTACTGTAAGTTTGATGAGTTGGATAAGTTATACTGTAAGTTCAATGAGTTGGCTAAGTTGTACTGTAAGTTGGATGAGTTGGCTAAGTTGTACTGTAAGTTCGATGAGTTGGCTAAGTTGAGGATGAGTTCCATAAGTTGGCTAAGTTATGCTGTAAGCTCGATGAGTTGGCTAAGTTGAGGATGAGTTCGATAAGTTGGGTAAGTTGGACTGTAAGTTCGATGAGTTAGATAAGTTGGAATGTAAGTTCGATGAGTTGGCTAAGTTAGAATGTAAGTTCGATGAGTTGGATAAGTTGTACTGTAAGTTCGATGAGTTGGCTAACTTGAGGATGAGTTCGATGAGTTGGATAAGTTGTACTGTAAGTTGGATGAGTTGGCTAAGTTGGAATGTAAGTTCGATGAGTTAGATAAGTTGGAATGTAAGTTCGATGAGTTGGCTTAGTTGGAATGTAAGTTCGATGAGTTGGATAAGTTGTACTGTAAGTTGGATGAGTTGGCTAAGTTGAGGATGAGTTCGATGGGTTGGATAAGTTGTACTGTAAGTTGGATGAGTTGGCTAAGTTGGAATGTAAGTTGGATGAGTTGGATAAGTTGAGGATGAGTTGGATAGGTTGTACTGTAAGTTGGATGAGTTGGCTAAGTTGAGGATAAGTTCGATGAGTTGGGTAAGCTGTACTGTAAGTTGGATGAGTTGGCTAAGTTGTACTGTAAGTTTGATGAGCTGGATAAGTTGTACTGTAAGTTCGATGAGTTGGCTAAGTTGAGGATGAGTTCGATGAGTTGGATAAGTTGGACGGTAAGTTGGATGAGTTGGATAAGTTGAGGATTAGTTCGATGAGTTGGATAAATTGTACTGTAAGTTGGATGAGTTGGATAAGTTGAGGATGAGTTCGATGAGTTGGATAAGTTGTACTGTAAGTTGGATGAGTTGGCTAAGTTGGAATGTAAGTTCGATGAGTTGGATAAGTTGGACTGTAGGTTCGATGAGTTGGCTAAGTTGAGGATGAGTTCGATGAGTTGGATAAGTTGTACTGTAAGTTCGATGAATTGGCTAAGTTTGAATGTATGTTCGATGAGTTGGATAAGTTGAGGATGAGTTCAATGAGTTGGATAAATTGTACTGTAAGTTGGATGAGTTGGATAAGTTGTACTGTAAGTTCGATGAGTTGGCTAAGTTGAGGATGAGTTAGATGAGTTGGATAAGTTGGACGGTAAGTTGGATGAGTTGGATAAGTTGAGGATGAGTTCGATGAGTTGGATAAGTTGAACTGTAAGTTGGATGAGTTGGATAAGTTGAGGATGAGTTCGATGAGTTGGCTAAGTTGTACTGTAAGTTTGATGAGTTGGCTAACTTGAGGATGAGTTCGATGAGTTGGATAAGTTGTACTGTAAGTTGGATGAGTTGGCTAAGTTGGAATGTAAGTTCGATCAGTTGGATAAGTTGAGGATGAGTTCGATGAGTTGGATAAGTTGGACGGTAAGTTGGATGAGTTTAATAAGCTGTACTGTAAGTTCGATGAGTTGGCTAAGTAAAGGATGAGTTTGATGAGTTGGATAAGTTGTACTGTAAGTTGGATGAGTTTGCTAAGTTGTACTGTAAGTTCGATGAGTTGGCTAAGTTGAGGATGAGTTTGATGAGTTGGGTAAGTTTTACTGTAAGTTGGATGAGTTGGCTAAGTTGTACTGTAAGTTTGATGAGTTGGATAAGTTATACTGTAAGTTCAATGAGTTGGCTAAGTTGTACTGTAAGTTGGATGAGTTGGCTAAGTTGTACTGTAAGTTCGATGAGTTGGCTAAGTTGAGGATGAGTTCCATAAGTTGGGTAAGTTGTACTGTAAGTTGGATGAGTTGGCTAAGTTATGCTGTAAGCTCGATGAGTTGGCTAAGTTGAGGATGAGTTCGATAAGTTGGGTAAGTTGGACTGTAAGTTCGATGAGTTAGATAAGTTGGAATGTAAGTTCGATGAGTTGGCTAAGTTAGAATGTAAGTTCGATGAGTTGGATAAGTTGTACTGTAAGTTCGATGAGTTGGCTAACTTGAGGATGAGTTCGATGAGTTGGATAAGTTGTACTGTAAGTTGGATGAGTTGGCTAAGTTGGAATGTAAGTTCGATGAGTTAGATAAGTTGGAATGTAAGTTCGATGAGTTGGCTTAGTTGGAATGTAAGTTCGATGAGTTCGATAAGTTGTACTGTAAGTTGGATGAGTTGGCTAAGTTGAGGATGAGTTCGATGGGTTGGATAAGTTGTACTGTAAGTTGGATGAGTTGGCTAAGTTGGAATGTAAGTTGGATGAGTTGGATAAGTTGAGGATGAGTTGGATAGGTTGTACTGTAAGTTGGATGAGTTGGCTAAGTTGAGGATAAGTTCGATGAGTTGGGTAAGCTGTACTGTAAGTTGGATGAGTTGGCTAAGTTGTACTGTAAGTTTGATGAGCTGGATAAGTTGTACTGTAAGTTCGATGAGTTGGCTAAGTTGAGGATGAGTTCGATGAGTTGGATAAGTTGGACGGTAAGTTGGATGAGTTGGATAAGTTGAGGATTAGTTCGATGAGTTGGATAAATTGTACTGTAAGTTGGATGAGTTGGATAAGTTGAGGATGAGTTCGATGAGTTGGATAAGTTGTACTGTAAGTTGGATGAGTTGGCTAAGTTGGAATGTAAGTTCGATGAGTTGGATAAGTTGGACTGTAGGTTCGATGAGTTGGCTAAGTTGAGGATGAGTTCGATGAGTTGGATAAGTTGTACTGTAAGTTCGATGAATTGGCTAAGTTTGAATGTATGTTCGATGAGTTGGATAAGTTGAGGATGAGTTCAATGAGTTGGATAAATTGTACTGTAAGTTGGATGAGTTGGCTAAGTTGTACTGTAAGTTCGATGAGTTGGCTAAGTTGAGGATAAGTTCGATGAGTTGGGTAAGTTGTAATGTAAGTTGGATGAGTTGGCTAAGTTGTACTGTAAGTTTGATGAGTTGGATAAGTTGTACTGTAAGTTCGATGAGTTGGCTGAGTTGAGGATGAGTTCGATGAGTTGGATAAGTTGTACTGTAAGTTGGATGAGTTGGCTAAGTTGAGGATGAGTTCGATGAGTTGGATAAGTTGTACTGTAAGTTGGATGAGTTGGCTTAGTTGTACTGTAATTTTGATGAGTTGGATAAGTTGTACTGTAAGTTCGATGAGTTGGCTAAGTTGAGGATGAGTTCGATGAGTTGGATAAGTTGGACGGTAAGTTGGATGAGTTGGATAAGTTGAGGATGAGTTCGATGAGTTGGATAAGTTGAACTGTAAGTTGGATGAGTTGGATAAGTTGAGGATGAGTTCGATGAGTTGGCTAAGTTGTACTGTAAGTTTGATGAGTTGGCTAAGTTGAGGATGAGTTCGATGAGCTGGATAAGTTGTATTGTAAGTTGGATGAGTTGGCTAAGTTGGAATGTAAGTTCGATGAGTTGGATAAGTTGAGGATGAGTTCGATGAGTTGGATAAGTTGGACGGTAAGTTGGATGAGTTTGATAAGCTGTACTGTAAGTTCGATGAGTTGGCTAAGTAAAGGATGAGTTTGATGGTTGGATAAGTTGTACTGTAAGTTGGATGAGTTGGCTAAGTTGTACTGTAAGTTCGATGAGTTGGCTAAGTTGAGGATGAGTTTGATGAGTTGGGTAAGTTTTACTGTAAGTTGGATGAGTTGGCTAAGTTGTACTGTAAGTTCGATGAGTTGGCTAAGTTGAGGATAAGTTCGATGAGTTGGGTAAGTTGTACTGTAAGTTCGAAGAGTTGGCTAAGTTGTACTGTAAGTTTGATGAGTTGGATAAGTTGTACTGTAAGTTCAATGAGTTGGCTAAGTTGTACTGTAAGTTGGATGAGTTGGCTAAGTTGTACTGTAAGTTCGATGAGTTGGCTAAGTTGAGGATGAGTTCGATAAGTTGGGTAAGTTGTACTGTAAGTTGGATGAGTTGGCTAAGTTGTACTGTAAGCTCGATGAGTTGGCTAAGTTGAGGATGAGTTCGTTAAGTTGGGTAAGTTGGACTGTAAGTTCGATGAGTTGGCTAAGTTGGAATGTAAGTTCGATGAGTTGGCTAAGTTAGAATGTAAGTTCGATGAGTTGGATAAGTTGTACTGTAAGTTCGATGAGTTGGCTAAGTTTAGGATGAGTTCGATGAGTTGGATAAGTTGTACTGTAAGTTGGATGAGTTGGCTAAGTTGGAATGTAAGTTCGATGAGTTAGATAGGTTGGAATGTAAGTTCGATGAGTTGGCTAAGTTGGAATGTAAGTTCGATGAGTTGGATAAGTTGTACTGTAAGTTGGATGAGTTGGCTAAGTTGAGGATGAGTTCGATGAGTTGGATAAGTTGTACTGTAAGTTGGATGAGTTGGCTAAGTTGGAATGTAAGTTCGATGAGTTGGATAAGTTGAGGATGAGTTGGATAAGTTGTACTGTAAGTTGGATGAGTTGGCTAAGTTGAGGATAAGTTCGATGAGTTGGGTAAGCTGTACTGTAAGTTGGATGAGTTGGCTAAGTTGTACTGTAAGTTTGATGAGCTGGATAAGTTGTACTGTAAGTTCGATGACTTAGCTAAGTTGAGGATGAGTTCGATGAGTTGGATAAGTTGGACGGTAAGTTGGATGAGTTGGATAAGTTGAGGATTAGTTCGATGAGTTGGATTAATTGTACTGTAAGTTGGATGAGTTGGATAAGTTGAGGATGAGTTCGATGAGTTGGATAAGTTGTACTGTAAGTTGGATGAGTTGGCTAAGTTGGAATGTAAGTTCGATGAGTTGGATAAGTTGGACTGTAGGTTCGATGAGTTGGCTAATTTGAGGATGAGTTCGATGAGTTGGATAAGTTATACTGTAAGTTCGATGAGTTTGCTAAGTTGGAATGTAAGTTCGACGAGTTGGATAAGTTGAGGATAAGTTCAATGAGTTGGATAAGTTGTACTGTTAGTTGGATGAGTTGGTTAAGTTGTACTGTAAGTTCGATGAGTTGGCTAAGTTGAGGATAAGTTCGATGAGTTGGGTAAGTTGTACTTTAAGTTGGATGAGTTGGATAAGTTGTACTGTAAGTTCGATGAGTTGGCTAAGTTGAGGATGAGTTCGATGAGTTGGATAAGTTGGACGGTAAGTTGGATGAGTTGGATAAGTTGAGGATGAGTTCGATGGGTTGGATAAGTTGAACTGTAAGTTGGATGAGTTGGATAAGTTGAGGATGAGCTCGATGAGTTGGCTAAGTTGTACTGTAAGTTTGATGAGTTGGCTAAGTTGGAATGTAAGTTCGATGAGTTGGATAAGTTGAGGATGAGTTCGATGAGTTGGATAAGTTGGACGGTAAGTTGGATGAGTTTGATAAGCTGTACTGTAAGTTCGATGAGTTGGCTAAGTAAAGGATTAGTTTGATGGTTGGATAAGTTGTACTGTAAGTTGGATAAGTTGGCTAAGTTGTACTGTAAGTTCGATGAGTTGGCTAAGTTGAGGATGAGTTTGATGAGTTGGGTAAGTTTTACTGTAAGTTGGATGAGTTGGCTAAGTTGTACTGTAAGTTCGATGAGTTGGCTAAGTTGAGGATAAGTTCGATGAGTTGGGTAAGTTGTACTGTAAGTTCGATGAGTTGGCTAAGTTGTACTGTAAGTTTGATGAGTTGGATAAGTTATACTGTTAGTTACATGAGTTGGCTAAGTTGTACTGTAAGTTGGATGAGTTGGCTAAGTTGTACTGCAAGTTCGATGAGTTGGCTAAGTTGAGGATGAGTTCGATAAGTTGGGTAAGTTGTACTGTAAGTTGGATGAGTTGGCTAAGTTATACTGTAAGCTCGATGAGTTGGCTAAGTTGAGGATGAGTTCGATAAGTTGGGTAAGTTGGACTGTAAGTTCGATGAGTTAGATAAGTTGTACTGTAAGTTCGATGAGTTGGCTAAGTTGAGGATGAGTTCGATGAGTTGAATAAGTTGGACGGTAAGTTGGATGAGTTGGATAAGTTGAGGATTAGTTCGATGAGTTGGATAAATTGTACTGTAAGTTGGATGAGTTGGATAAGTTGAGGATGAATTCGATGAGTTGGATAAGTTGTACTGTAAGTTGGATGAGTTGGCTAAGTTGGAATGTAAGTTCGATGAGTTGGATAAGTTGGACTGTAGGTTCGATGAGTTGGCTAAGTTGAGGATGAGTTCGATGAGTTGGATAAGTTGTACTGTAAGTTCGATGAGTTTGCTAAGTTGGAATGTAAGTTCGACGAGTTGGATAAGTTGAGGATGAGTTCAATGAGTTGGATAAGTTGTACTGTAAGTTGGATGAGTTGGTTAAGTTGTACTGTAAGTTCGATGAGTTGGCTAAGTTGAGGATAAGTTCGATGAGTTTGGTAAGTTGTACTTTAAGTTGGATGAGTTGGATAAGTTGTACTGTAAGTTCGATGAGTTGGCTAAGTTGAGGATGAGTTCGATGATTTGGATAAGTTGGACGGTAAGTTGGATGAGTTGGATAAGTTGAGGATGAGTTCGATGAGTTGGATAAGTTGAACTGTAAGTTGGATGAGTTGGATAAGTTGAGGATGAGTTCGATGAGTTGGCTAAGTTGTACTGTAAGTTTGATGAGTTGGCTAACTTGAGGATGAGTTCGATGAGTTGGATAAGTTGTACTGTAAGTTGGATGAGTTGGCTAAGTTGGAATGTAAGTTCGATGAGTTGGATAAGTTGAGGATGAGTTCGATGAGTTGGATAAGTTGGACGGTAAGTTGGATGAGTTTGATAAGCTGTACTGTAAGTTCGATGAGTTGGCTAAGTAAAGGATGAGTTTGATGAGTTGGATTAGTAGTACTGTAAGTTGGATGAGTTGGCTAAGTTGTACTGTAAGTTCGATGAGTTGGCTAAGTTGAGGATGAGTTTGATGAGTTGGGTAAGTTTTACTGTAAGTTGGATGAGTTGGCTAAGTTGTACTGTAAGTTCGATGAGTTGGCTAAGTTGAGGATAAGTTCGATGAGTTGGGTAAGTTGTACTGTAAGTTCGATGAGTTGGCTAAGTTGTACTGTAAGTTTGATGAGTTGGATAAGTTATACTGTAAGTTACATGAGTTGGCTAAGTTGTACTGTAAGTTGGATGAGTTGGCTAAGTTATACTGTAAGCTCGATGAGTTGGCTAAGTTGAGGATGAGTTCGATAAGTTGGGTAAGTTGGACTGTAAGTTCGATGAGTTAGATAAGTTGGAATGTAAGTTCGATGAGTTGGCTAAGTTAGAATGTAAGTTCGATGAGTTGGATAAGTTGTACTGTAAGTTCGATGAGTTGGCTAAGTTGAGGATGAGTTTGATGAGTTGGATAAGTTGTACTGTAAGTTGGATGAGTTGGCTAAGTTGGAATGTAAGTTCGATGAGTTAGATAACTGGGAATGTAAGTTCGATGAGTTGGCTAAGTTGGAATGTAAGTTCGATGAGTTGGATAAGTTGTACTGTAAGTTCGATGAGTTGGCTAAGTTGAGGATGAGTTCGATGAGTTGGATAAGTTGTACTGTAAGTTGGATGAGTTGGCTAAGTTGGAATGTAAGTTGGATGAGTTGGATAAGTTGAGGATGAGTTGGATAAGTTGTACTGTAAGTTGGATGAGTTGGCTAAGTTGAGGATAAGTTCGATGAGTTGGGTAAGCTGTACTGTAAGTTGGGTGAGTTGGCTAAGTTGTACTGTAAGTTTGATGAGCTGGATAAGTTGTACTGTAAGTTCGATGAGTTGGCTAAGTTGAGGATGAGTTCGATGAGTTGGATAAGTTGGACGGTAAGTTGGATGAGTTGGATAAGTTGAGGATTAGTTCGATGAGTTGGATAAATTGTACTGTAAGTTGGATGAGTTGGATAAGTTGAGGATGAGTTCGATGAGTTGGATAAGTTGTACTGTAAGTTGGATGAGTTGGCTAAGTTGGAATGTAAGTTCGATGAGTTGGATAAGTTGGACTGTAGGTTCGATGAGTTGGCTAAGTTGAGGATGAGTTCGATGAGTTGGATAAGTTGTACTGTAAGTTCGATGAGTTGGCTAAGTTGGAATGTAAGTTCGATGAGTTGGATAAGTTGAGGATGAGTTCAATGAGTTGGATAAGTTGTACTGTAAGTTGGATGAGTTGGCTAAGTTGTACTGTAAGTTCGATGATTTGGCTAAGTTGAGGATAAGTTCGATGAGTTGGGTAAGTTGTACTGTAAGTTGGATGAGTTGGCTAAGTTGTACTGTAAGTTTGATGAGTTGGATAAGTTGTACATGTACTGTAAATTCGATGAGTTGGCTAAGTTAAGGATGAGTTCGATGAGTTGGATAAGTTGGACGGTAAGTTTGATGAGTTGGATAAGTTGAGGATGAGTTCGATGAGTTGGATAAGTTGTACTGTAAGTTGGATGAGTTGGCTAAGTTGAGGATGAGTTCGATGAGTTGGATAAGTTGTACTGTAAGTTGGATGAGTTGGCTTAGTTGTACTGTAAGTTTGCTGAGTTGGATAAGTTGTACTGTAAGTTCGATGAGTTGGCTAAGTTAAGGATGAGTTCGATGAGTTGGATAAGTTGGACGGTAAGTTGGATGAGTTGAATAAGTTGAGGATGAGTTCGATGAGTTTGATAAGTTGTACTGTAAGTTGGATGAGTTGGATAAGTTGAGGATGAGTTCGATGAGTTGGCTAAGTTGTACTGTAAGTTTTATGAGTTGGCTAAGTTGAGGATGAGTTCGACGAGTTGGATAAGTTGTACTGTAAGTTGGATGAGTTGGCTATGTTGAAATGTAAGTTCGATGAGTTGAATAAGTTGAGGATGAGTTCGATGAGTTGGATAAGTTGGACGGTAAGTTGGATGAGTTGGATAAGTTGTACTGTAAGTTCGATGAGTTGGCTAAGTTAAGGATGAGTTCGATGAGTTGGATAAGTTGTACTGTAAGTTGGATGAGTTGGCTAAGTTGTACTGTAAGTTCGATGAGTTGGCTAAGTTGAGGATGAGTTTGATGAGTTGGGTAAGTTGTACTGTAAGTTTGATGAGTTGGCTAAGTTGTACTGTAAGTTCGATGAGTTGGCTAAGTTGAGGATAAGTTCGATGAGTTGGCTAAGTTGTACTGTAATTTCGATGAGTTGGCTAAGTTGTACTGTAAGTTTGATAAGTTGGATAAGTTGTACTGTAAGTTCGATGAGTTGGCTAAGTTGAGGATGAGTTCAATAAGTTGGGTAAGTTGTACTGTAAGTTGGATGAGTTGGATAAGTTGAGGATGAGTTCGATGAGTTGGATAAGTTGTACTGTAAGTTGGATGAGTTGACTAAGTTGTACTGTAAGTTCTATGAGTTGGATAAGTTGAGGATGAGTTCGATGAGTTGGATAAGTTGAGGATGAGTTCGATGAGTAGGATCAGTTTGAAGGTAAGTTGGATGTGTTGGATAAGTTGTACTGTAAGTTTGATGAGTTGGATAAGTTGAGGATGAGTTCGATGAGTTGGATAAGTTGAGGATGAGTTCGATGAGTTGAATAAGTTGGAAGGTAAGTTGGATGAGTTGGATAAGTTGGACTGTAAGTTCGATGAGTTGGCTAAGTTGGACTGTAAGTTGGATGAGTTGGATAAGTTGTACTGTAAGTTGGATGTGATGGCTAAGTTTTCCTGTAAGTTCGATGAGTTGGCTAAGTTGATCTGTAAGTTCGATGAGTTGGCTAAGTTGAGGATGAGTTCGATGAGTTGGATAAGTTGTACTGTAAGTTGGATGAGTTGAATAAGTTGAGGATGAGTTCGATGAGTTGGATAAGTTGGACTGTAGGTTCGATGAGTTGGCTGAGTTGAGGATGAGTTCGATGAGTTGGATAAATTGTACTGTAAGATCGATGAGTTGGCTAAGTTGGAATGTAAGTTCGATGAGTTGGATAAGTTAAGGGTCCGATGAGTTGGGTAAGTTGTACTGTAAGTTGGATGAGTTGGCTAAGTTTTACTGTAAGTTTGATGAGTTGGATAAGTTGTACTGTAAGTTCGATGAGTTGGCTAAGTTGAGGATGAGTTCGATGAGTTGGATAAGTTGGACGGTAAGTTGGATGAGTTGGATAAGTTGAGGATGAGTTCGATGAGTTGGATAAGTTGTACTGTAAGTTGGATGAGTTGGATAAGTTGAGGATTAGTTCGATGAGTTGGCTAAGTTGTACTGTAAGTTTGATGAGTTGGCTAAGTTGAGGATGAGTTCGATGAGTTGGATAAGTTGTACTGTAAGTTGGATGATTTGGCTAAATTGGAATGTAAGGTCGATGAGTTGGATAAGTTGAGGATGAGTTCGATGAGTTGGGTGAGTTGTACTGTAAGTTGGATGAGTTGGCTAAGTTGTACTGTAAGTTTGATGAGTTGGATAAGTTGTACTGTAAGTTCGGTGAGTTGGCTAAGTTGAGGATGAGTTCGATGAGTTGGATAAGTTGGTCAGTAAGTTGGATGAGTTGGATAAGTTGAGGATGAGTTCGATGAGTTGGATAAGTTGTACTGTATGTTGGATGAGTTGGCTAAGTTGAGGATGAGTTCGATATGTTGGATAAGTTGTACTGTAAGTTGGATGAGTTGGCTTAGTTGTACTGTAAGTTTGATGAGTTGGATAAGTTGTACTGTAAGTTCGATGAGTTGACTAAGTTGAGGATGAGTTCGATGAGTTGGATAAGTCGGACGGTAAGTTGGATGAGTTGGATAAGTTGAGGATGAGTTCGATGAGTTGGATAAGTTGTACTGTAAGTTGGATGAGTTGGCTAAGTTGAGGATGAGTTCGATGAGTTGGCTAAGTTGTACTGTAAGTTTGATGAGTTGGCTAAGTTGAGGATGAGTTCGATGAGTTGGATAAGTTGTACTGTAAGTTGGATGAGTTGGCTAAGTTGGAATGTAAGTTCGATGAGTTGGATAAGTTGAGGATGAGTTCGATGAGTTGGATAAGTTGAGGATGAATTCGATGAGTTGGATAAGTTGGACTGTAAGTGGGATGAGTTGGATAAGTTTGACAGTAAGTTCGATGAGTTGGAAAAGTTGTGGATGAGTTCGATGAGTTGGATAAGTTGTACTGTAAGTTCGATGAGTTGGCTAAGTTGTACTGTAAGTTCGATGAGTTGGCTAAGTTGACGATGAGTTCGATAAGTTGGGTAAGTTGTACTGTAAGTTCGATGAGTTAGATAAGTTGGAATTTAAGTTCGATCCATTTTACAGTACAACTTATCCAACTCATCCAACTTACAGTCCAACTTATCCAACTCATCAAACTTACAGTACAACTTATCCAACTCATCCAACTTACCGTCCAGCTTATCCAACTCATCGAACTCATCCTCAACTTATCCAACTCATCGAACTTACATTCCAACTTAGCCAACTCATCGAACTTACATTCCAACTTATCTAACTCATCGAACTTACAGTACAACTTACCCAACTTATCGAACTCATCCTCAACTTAGCCAACTCATCGAAACTTACAGTACAACTTAGCCAACTCATCCAACTTACAGTGCAACTTATCCAACTCATCGAACTCATCCTCAACTTAGCCAACTCATCGACTTACATTCCAACTAAGCCAACTCATCCAACTTACTGTACAACTTATCCAACTCATCGAACTTACATTCCAACTTAGCCAACTCATCCAACTTACAGTAAAATTTATCCAACTCATCAAACTCATCCTCAACTTAGCCAACTCATCAAACTTACAGTACAACTTATCCAACTCATCGAACTCATCCTCAGCTTATCCAACTCATCCAACTTACATTCCAACTTAGCCAACTCATCCAACTTACCGTCCAACTTATCCAACTCATCGAACTCATCCTCAACTTATCCAACTCATCGAACTTACATTCCAACTTAGCCAACTCATCGAACTTACAGTACAACTTAGCCAACTCATCCAACTTACAGTACAACTTACCCAACTCATCAAACTCATCCTCAACTTAGCCAACTCATCTAAATTACAGTACAACTTAGCCAACTCATCCAACTTACAGTACAACTTATCCAACTCATCGAACTCATCCTTAACTAAGCCAACCTATCGAACTTACAGTACAACTTATCCAACTCATCCAACTTACCGTTCAACTTATCCAACTCATCGAACTCATCCTCAACTTATCCAACTCATCGAACTTACATTCCAACTTAGCCAACTCATCGAACTTACATTCCAACTTATCTAACTCATCAAACTTACAGTACAACTTAGCCAACTCAGTCAACTTACAGTACAACTTATCCAACTCATTGAACTCATCCTCAACTTATCCAACTCATCGAACTTACATTCCAACTTAGCCAACTCATCCAACTTACAGTAAAACTTAGCCAACTCATCAAACTTACAGTACAACTTAGCCAACTCATCGAACTCATTCTCAACTTATCCAACTCATCCAACTTACAGTACAACTTATCCAACTCATCGAACTCATCCTCAACTTAGCCAACTCATCGAACTTACGGTACAACTTATCCAACTCATCAAACTTACAGTACAACTTAGCCAAATCATCCAACTTACAGTACAACTTACCCAACTCATCGAACATATCCTCGACTTAGCCAACTCATCGAACTTACCGTGCAACTTAGCCAACTCATCCAACATACAGTACAACTTATCCAACTCATCGAACTCATCCTCAACTTATCCAACTCATCGAACTTACATTCCAACTAAGCCAACTCATCAAACTTACCGTCCAACTTATCCAACTCATCGAACTCATCCTCGACTTAGCCAACTCATCGAACCTACAGTCCAACTAATCCAACTCATCGAACTCATCCTCAACTTATCCAACTCATCGAACTTTCATTCCAACTTAGCCAACTCATCCAACTTACAGTACAACTTACCCAACTTATCGAACTCATCCTCAACTTAGCCAACTCATCGAACTTACAGTACAACTTAGCCAACTCATCCAACTTACCGTCCAACTTATACAACTCATCGAACTCATCCTCGACTTAGCCAACTCATCGAACCTACAGTCCAACTAATCCAACTCATCGAACTCATCCTCGACTTAGCCATCTCATCGAACCTACAGTCCAACTAATCCAACTCATCGAACTCATCCTCAACTTATAAAACTCATCGAACTTACATTCCAACTTAGCCAACTCATCCAACTTACAGTACAACTTACCCAACTTATCGAACTCATCCTCAACTTAGCCAACTCATCGAACTTACAGTACAACTTAGCCAACTCATCCAACTTACAGTACAACTAAGCCAACTCATCCAACTTACAGTACAACTTATCCAACTCATCGAACTCTTCCTCAACTTAGCCAACTCATCCAACTTACAGTACAACACAACCAACTTATCGAACTCATCCTCAACTTAGACAACTCATCGAACTTACAGTACAACTTAGCCAACTCATCCAACTTACAGTACAACTTACCCAACTCATCAAACTCATCCTCAACTTAGCCAACTCATCTAAATTACAGTTAAACTAAGCCAACTCATCCAACTTACAGTACAACTTATCCAACTCATCGAACTCATCCTCAACTTATCCAACTCATCGAACTTACATTCCAACTTAGCCAACTCATCGAACTTACATTCCAACTTATCTAACTCATCGAACCTACAGTACAACTTACCCAACTTATCGAACTCATCCTCAACTTAGCCAACTCATCGAACTTACAGTACAACTTAGCCAACTCATCGAACTTACAATACAACTTATCCAACTCATCGAACTCATCCTCAACTTATCCAACTCATCCAACTTACATTCCAACTAAGCCAACTCATCCAACTTACCGTCCAACTTATCCAACTCATCGAACTCATCCTCAACTTATCCAACTCATCCAACTTACTGTCCAACTTATCCAACTCATCGAACTCATCCTCAACTTATCCAACTCATCCAACTTACAGTACAACTTATCCAAATCATCAAACTTACAGTACAACTTAGCCAAATCATCCAACTTAAAATACAACTTACCCAACTCATCGAACTTATCCTCAACTTAGCCAACTCATCGAACTTACAGTGCAACTTAGCCAACTCATCCAACTTACAATGCAACTTATCCAACTCATCGAACTCATCCTCAACTTATCCAACTCATCGAACTTACATTCCAACTTAGCCAACTCATCCAACTTACCGTCCAACTTATCCAACTCATCGAACTCATCCTCAACTTAGCCAACTCATCGAACCTTCAGTCCAACTTATCCAACTCATCGAACTCATCCTCAACTTATCCAACTCATCGAACTTACATTCCAACTTAGCCAACTCATCGAACTTACAGTACAACTTACCCAACTCATCAAACTCATCCTGAACTTAGGCAACTCATCTAAATTACAGTACAACTTAGCCAACTCATCCAACTTACAGTACAACTTATCCAACTCATCGAACTCATCCTTGACTAAGCCAACTCATCGAACTTACAGTACAACTTATCCAACTCATCCAACTTACCGTTCAACTTATCCAACTCATCGAACTCATCCTCAACTTATCCAACTCATCGAACTTACATTCCAACTTAGCCAACTCATCGAACTTACATTCCAATTTATCTAACTCATCGAACTTACAGTATAACTTACCCAACTTAGCCAACTCATCCTCAACTTAGCCAACTCATCGAACTTACAGTACAACTTATCCAACTCATCAAACTTACAGTACAACTTAGCCAAATCATCCAACTTACAATACAACTTACCCAACTCATCCAACTTATTCTCAACTTAGCCAACTCATCGAACTTGCAGTGCAACTTAGCGGAACTCATCCAACTTACAGTACAACTTATCCAACTCATCGAACTCATCCTCAACTTATCCAATTCATCGAACTTACATTCCAACTTAGCCAACTCATCCAACTTACCGTCCAACTTATCCAACTCATCGAACTCATCCTCAACTTAGCCAACTCATCGAACTTACAGTACAACTTATCCAACTCATCAAACTTAGAGTACAACTTAGCCAAATCATCCAACTTACAGTACAACTTACCCAACTCATCGAACTTATCCTCAACTTAGCCATCTCATCGAACTTACAGTGCAACTTAGCCAACTCGTCCAACTTACAGTACAACTTATCCAACTCATCGAACTCATCCTCAACTTATCCAACTCATCGAACTTACATTCCAACTTAGCCAACTCATCCAACTTACCGTCCAACTTATCCAACTCATCGAACTCATCCTCAACTTAGCCAACTCATCGAACATACAGTCCAACTTATCCAACTCATCGAACTCATCCTCAACTTATCCAACTCATCGAACTTACATTACAACTTAACCAAATTATCGAACTCATCCTCAACTTAGCCAACTCATCGAACTTACAGTACAACTTAGCCAACTCATCCAACTTACAGTACAACTTAGCCAACTCATCGAACTTACAGTACAACTTATCCAACACATCAAACTTACAGTACAACTTAGCCAACTCATCCAACTTACAGTACAACTTACTCAACTCATCGAACTTATCCTCAACTTAGCCAACTCATCGAACTTACAGTACAAATTAGCCAACTTATCCAACTTACAGTACAACTTACCCAACTCATCAAACTCATCCTCAACTTAGCCAACTCATCGAACTTACAGTACAACTTAGCCAACTCATCGAACTTACAGTACACCTTATCCAACTCATTGAACTCATCCTTAACTTAGCCAACTCATCGAACTTACAGTACAACTTATCCAACTCATCGAACTTACCGTCCAACATATCCAACTCATCGAACTCATCCTCAACTTATCCAACTCATCGAACTTACATTCCATCTTAGCCAACTCATCCAACTTATAGTACAACTTATCCAACTCATCGAACTCATCCTCAACCTAGCCAACTCATCAATCTTACAGTACAACTTAGCCAACTCATCGAACTCATCCTCAACTTATCCAACTCATCCAACTTACAGTACAACTTATCCAACTCATCGAACTCATCCTCAACTTATCCAACTTACCGTCCAACTTATCCAACTCATCGAACTCATCCTCAACTGAGCCAACTCATCAAACTTACAGTACAACTAAGCCAACTCATCCAACTTACAGTACAACTTATCCAACTCATCGAACTCTTCCTCAACTTAGCCAACTCATCCAACTTACAGTACAACACAACCAACTTATCGAACTCATCCTCAACTTAGACAACTCATCGAACTTACAGTACAACTTAGCCAACTCATCCAACTTACAGTACAACTTACCCAACTCATCAAACTCATCCTCAACTTAGCCAACTCATCTAAATTACAGTAAAACTAAGCCAACTCATCCAACTTACAGTACAACTTATCCAACTCATCGAACTCATCCTTAATTTAGCCAACTCATCGAACTTACAGTACAACTTATCCAACTCATCCAACTTACCCTTCAACTTATCCAACTCATCGAACTTATCCTCAACTTAGCCAACTCATCGAACTTACAGTGCAACTTAGCCAACTCATCCAACTTACAGTTCAACTTATTCAACTCATCGAACTCATCCTCAACTTATCCAACTCATTCAACTTACATTCCAACTTAGCCAACTCATCCAACTTACCGTCCAACTTATCCAACTCATCGAACTCATCCTCAACTTAGCCAACTCATCGAACCTACAGTCCAACTTATCCAACTCATCGAACTCATCCTCAACTTATCCAACTCATCGAACTTACATTCCAACTTAGCCAACTCATCCAACTTACAGTACAACTTACCCAACTTATTGAACTCATCCTCAACTTAGCCAACTCATCGAACTTACAGTACAACTTAGCCAACTCATCCAACTTACAGTACAACTTAGCCAACTCATCGAACTTACAGTACAACTTAGCCAACTCATCCAACTTACAGTACAACTTACTCAACTCATCGAACTTATCCTCAACTTAGCCAACTCATCGAACTTACAGTACAACTTAGCCAACTTATCCAACTTACAGTACAACTTACCTAACTCATCAAACTCATCCTCAACTTAGCCAACTCATCGAACTTACAGTACAACTTAGCCAACTCATCCAACTTACAGTACACTTATCCAACTCATCGAACTCATCCTTAACTTAGCCAACTCATCGAACTTACAGTACAACTTATCCAACTCATCCAACTTAACCTTCAACTTATCCAACTCATCGAACTCATCCTCAACTTATCCAACTCATCGAACTTACATTCGAACTTAGCCAACTCATCGAACTTACATTCCAACTTATCTAACTCATCGAACTTACAGTACAACTTACCCAACTTATCGAACTCATCCTTAACTTAGCAAACTCATCGAACTTACAGTACAACTTAGCCAACTCATCGAACTTACAGTACAACTTGTCCAACTCATCGAACTCATCCTCATCTTATCCAACTCATCGAACTTACATTCCAACTTAGCCAACTCATCCAACTTACAGTAAAACTTATCCAACTCATCGAACTCATCCTCAACTTAGCCAACTCATCAAACTTACAGTACAACTTAGCCAACTCATCGAAATCATCCTCATCTTATCCAACCCATCTAACTTACAGTACAACTTATCCAACTCATCGAACTCATCCTCAACTTATCCAACTCATCGAACTTACATTCCAACTTAGCCAACTCATCCAACTTACAGTAAAACTTATCCAACTCATCGAACTCATCCTCAACTTAGCCAACTCATCAAACTTACAGTACAACTTAGCCAGCTCATCGAACTCATCCTCAACTTATCCAACTCATCCAACTTACAGTACAACTTATCCAACTCATCGAACTCATCCTCAACTTATCCAACTCATCCAACTTACCGTCCAACTTATCCAACTCATCGAACTCATCCTCAACTTAGCCAACTCATCGAACAACTTATCGAAATCATCAAACTTACAGTACAACTTAGCCAAATCATCCAACTTACAGTACAACTTACCCAACTCATCGAACTTATCCTCAACTTAGCCAACTCATCGAACTTACAGTGCAACTTAGCCAACTCATCCAACTTACAGTACAACTTATTCAACTCATCGAACTCATCCTCAACTTATCCAACACATCAAACTTACAGTACAACTTAGCCAACTCATCCAACTTACAGTACAACTTACTCAACTCATCGAACTTATCCTCAACTTAGCCAACTCATCGAACTTACAGTACAAATTAGCCAACTTATCCAACTTACAGTACAACTTACCCAACTCATCAAACTCATCCTCAACTTAGCCAACTCATCGAACTTACAGTACAACTTAGCCAACTCATCGAACTTACAGTAAACCTTATCCAACTCATCGAACTCATCATTACTTAGACAACTCATCGAACTTACAGTACAACTTATCCAACTCATCGAACTTACCGTCCAACATATCCAACTCATCGAACTCATCCTCAACTTATCCAACTCATCGAACTTACATTCCATCTTAGCCAACTCATCCAACTTATAGTACAACTTATCCAACTCATCGAACTCATCCTCAACCTAGCCAACTCATCAAACTTACATTCCAACTTATCTAACTCATCGAACTTACAGTACAACTTACCCAACTTATCGAACTCATCCTTAACTTAGCAAACTCATTGAACTTACAGTACAACTTAGCCAACTCATCGAACTTACAGTACAACTTGTCCAACTCATCGAACTCATCCTCATCTACTCCAACTCATCGAACTTACATTCCAACTTAGCCAACTCATCCAACTTACAGTAAAACTTATCCAACTCATCGAACTCATCCTCAACTTAGCCAACTCATCAAACTTACAGTACAACTTAGCCAACTCATCGAACTCATCCTCATCTTATCCAACCCATCTAACTTACAGTACAACTTATCCAACTCATCGAACTCATCCTCAACTTATCCAACTCATCGAACTTACATTCCAACTTAGCCAACTCATCCAACTTACAGTAAAACTTATCCAACTCATCGAACTCATCCTCAACTTAGCCAACTCATCAAACTTACAGTACAACTTAGCCAACTCATCGAACTCATCCTCAACTTATCCAACTCATCCAACTTACAGTACAACTTATCCAACTCATCGAACTCATCCTCAACTTATCCAACTTACCGTCCAACTTATCCAACTCATCGAACTCATCCTCAACTGAGCCAACTCATCAAACTTACCGTACAACTAAGCCAACTCATCCAACTTACAGTACAACTTATCCAACTCATCGAACTCTTCCTCAACTTAGCCAACTCATCCAACTTACAGTACAACACAACCAACTTATCGAACTCATCCTCAACTTAGACAACTCATCGAACTTACAGTACAACTTAGCCAACTCATCCAACTTACAGTTCAACTTACCCAACTCATCAAACTCATCCTCAACTTAGCCAACTCATCTAAATTACAGTAAAACTAAGCCAACTCATCCAACTTACAGTACAACTTATCCAACTCATCGAACTCATCCTTAATTTAGCCAACTCATCGAACTTACAGTACAACTTATCCAACTCATCCAACTTACCCTTCAACTTATCCAACTCATCGAACTTATCCTCAACTTAGCCAACTCATCGAACTTACAGTGCAACTTAGCCAACTCATCCAACTTACAGTTCAACTTATTCAACTCATCGAACTCATCCTCAACTTATCCAACTCATTCAACTTACATTCCAACTTAGCCAACTCATCCAACTTACCGTCCAACTTATCCAACTCATCGAACTCATCCTCAACTTAGCCAACTCATCGAACCTACAGTCCAACTTATCCAACTCATCGAACTTATCCTCAACTTATCCAACTCATCGAACTTACATTCCAACTTAGCCAACTCATCCAACTTACAGTACAACTTACCCAACTTATTGAACTCATCCTCAACTTAGCCATCTCATCGAACTTACAGTACAACTTAGCCAACTCATCCAACTTACAGTACAACTTAGCCAACTCATCGAACTTACAGTACAACTTAGCCAACTCATCCAACTTACAGTACAACTTACTCAACTCATCGAACTTATCCTCAACTTAGCCAACTCATCGAACTTACAGTACAACTTAGCCAACTTATCCAACTTACAGTACAACTTACCTAACTCATCAAACTCATCCTCAACTTAGCCAACTCATCGAACTTACAGTACAACTTAGCCAACTCATCCAACTTACAGTACACTTATCCAACTCATCGAACTCATCCTTAACTTAGCCAACTCATCGAACTTACAGTACAACTTATCCAACTCATCCAACTTACCCTTCAACTTATCCAACTCATCGAACTCATCCTCAACTTATCCAACTCATCGAACTTACATTCGAACTTAGCCAACTCATCGAACTTACATTCCAACTTATCTAACTCATCGAACTTACAGTACAACTTACCCAACTTATCGAACTCATCCTTAACTTAGCAAACTCATTGAACTTACAGTACAACTTAGCCAACTCATCGAACTTACAGTACAACTTGTCCAACTCATCGAACTCATCCTCATCTTATCCAACTCATCGAACTTACATTCCAACTTAGCCAACTCATCCAACTTACAGTAAAACTTATCCAACTCATCGAACTCATCCTCAACTTAGCCAACTCATCAAACTTACAGTACAACTTAGCCAACTCATCGAACTCATCCTCATCTTATCCAACCCATCTAACTTACAGTACAACTTATCCAACTCATCGAACTCATCCTCAACTTATCCAACTCATCGAACTTACATTCCAACTTAGCCAACTCATCCAACTTACAGTAAAACTTATCCAACTCATCGAACTCATCCTCAACTTAGCCAACTCATCAAACTTACAGTACAACTTAGCCAGCTCATCGAACTCATCCTCAACTTATCCAACTCATCCAACTTACAGTACAACTTATCCAACTCATCGAACTCATCCTCAACTTATCCAACTCATCCAACTTACCGTCCAACTTATCCAACTCATCGAACTCATCCTCAACTTAGCCAACTCATCTAACAACTTATCGAAATCATCAAACTTACAGTACAACTTAGCCAAATCATCCAACTTACAGTACAACTTACCCAACTCATCGAACTTATCCTCAACTTAGCCAACTCATCGAACTTACAGTGCAACTTAGCCAACTCATCCAACTTACAGTACAACTTATTCAACTCATCGAACTCATCCTCAACTTATCCAACACATCAAACTTACAGTACAACTTAGCCAACTCATCCAACTTACAGTACAACTTACTCAACTCATCGAACTTATCCTCAACTTAGCCAACTCATCGAACTTACAGTACAAATTAGCCAACTTATCCAACTTACAGTACAACTTACCCAACTCATCAAACTCATCCTCAACTTAGCCAACTCATCGAACTTACAGTACAACTTAGCCAACTCATCGAACTTACAGTACACCTTATCCAACTCATCGAACTCATCGAACTTACATTCCATCTTAGCCAACTCATCCAACTTATAGTACAACTTATCCAACTCATCGAACTCATCCTCAACCTAGCCAACTCATCAAACTTACAGTACAACTTAGCCAACTCATCGAACTCATCCTCAACTTATCCAACTCATCCAACTTACAGTACAACTTATCCAACTCATCGAACTCATCCTCAACTTATCCAACTTACCGTCCAACTTATCCAACTCATCGAACTCATCCTCAACTGAGCCAACTCATCAAACTTACAGTACAACTAAGCCAACTCATCCAACTTACAGTACAACTTATCCAACTCATCGAACTCTTCCTCAACTTAGCCAACTCATCCAACTTACAGTACAACACAACCAACTTATCGAACTCATCCTCAACTTAGACAACTCATCGAACTTACAGTACAACTTAGCCAACTCATCCAACTTACAGTACAACTTACCCAACTCATCAAACTCATCCTCAACTTAGCCAACTCATCTAAATTACAGTAAAACTAAGCCAACTCATCCAACTTACAGTACAACTTATCCAACTCATCGAACTCATCCTTAATTTAGCCAACTCATCGAACTTACAGTACAACTTATCCAACTCATCCAACTTACCCTTCAACTTATCCAACTCATCGAACTTATCCTCAACTTAGCCAACTCATCGAACTTACAGTGCAACTTAGCCAACTCATCCAACTTACAGTTCAACTTATTCAACTCATCGAACTCATCCTCAACTTATCCAACTCATTCAACTTTCATTCCAACTTAGCCAACTCATCCAACTTACCGTCCAACTTATCCAACTCATCGAACTCATCCTCAACTTAGCCAACTCATCGAACCTACAGTCCAACTTATCCAACTCATCGAACTCATCCTCAACTTATCCAACTCATCGAACTTACATTCCAACTTAGCCAACTCATCCAACTTACAGTACAACTTACCCAACTTATTGAACTCATCCTCAACTTAGCCAACTCATCGAACATACAGTAAAACTTAGCCAACTCATCCAACTTACAGTACAACTTAGCCAACTCATCGAACTTACAGTACAACTTAGCCAACTCATCCAACTTACAGTACAACTTACTCAACTCATCGAACTTATCCTCAACTTAGCCAACTCATCGAACTTACAGTACAACTTAGCCAACTTATCCAACTTACAGTACAACTTACCTAACTCATCAAACTCATCCTCAACTTAGCCAACTCATCGAACCTACAGTACAACTTAGCCAACTCATCCAACTTACAGTACACTTATCCAACTCATCGAACTCATCCTTAACTTAGCCAACTCATCGAACTTACAGTACAACTTATCCAACTCATCCAACTTACCCTTCAACTTATCCAACTCATCGAACTCATCCTCAACTTATCCAACTCATCGAACTTACATTCGAACTTAGCCAACTCATCGAACTTACATTCCAACTTATCTAACTCATCGAACTTACAGTACAACTTACCCAACTTATCGAACTCATCCTTAACTTAGCAAACTCATTGAACTTACAGTACAACTTAGCCAACTCATCGAACTTACAGTACAACTTGTCCAACTCATCGAACTCATCCTCATCTTATCCAACTCATCGAACTTACATTCCAACTTAGCCAACTCATCCAACTTACAGTTAAACTTATCCAACTCATCGAACTCATCCTCAACTTAGCCAACTCATCAAACTTACAGTACAACTTAGCCCCAACTCATCGAACTCATCCTCAACTTATCCAACTCATCGAACTTACATTCCAACTTAGCCAACTCATCCAACTTACAGTAAAACTTATCCAACTCATCGAACTCATCCTCAACTTAGCCAACTCATCAAACTTACAGTACAACTTAGCCAGCTCATCGAACTCATCCTCAACTTATCCAACTCATCCAACTTACAGTGCAACTTATCCAACTCATCGAACTCATCCTCAACTTATCCAACTCATCCAACTTACCGTCCAACTTATCCAACTCATCGAACTCGTCCTCAACTTAGCCAACTCATCGAACAACTTTTCGAAATCATCAAACTTACAGTACAACTTAGCCAAATCATCCAACTTACAGTACAACTTACCCAACTCATCGAACTTATCCTCAACTTAGCCAACTCATCGAACTTACAGTGCAACTTAGCCAACTCATCCAACTTACAGTTCAACTTATTCAACTCATCGAACTCATCCTCAACTTATCCAACTCATCAAACTTACATTCCAACTTAGCCAACTCATCCAACTTACCGTCCAACTTATCCAACTCATCGAACTCATCCTCAACTTAGCCAACTCATCGAACCTACAGTCCAACTTATCCAACTCATCGAACTCATCCTCAACTTATCCAACTCATCGAACTTACATTCCAACTTAGCCAACTCATCCAACTTACAGTACAACTTACCCAACTTATTGAACTCATCCTCAACTTAGCCAACTCATCGAACTTACAGTACAACTTAGCCAACTCATCCAACTTACAGTACAACTTAGCCAACTCATCGAACTTACAGTACAACTTAGCCAACTCATCCAACTTACAGTACAACTTACTCAACTCATCGAACTTATCCTCAACTTAGCCAACTCATCATACTTACAGTACAACTTAGCCAACTTATCCAACTTACAGTACAACTTACCCAACTCATCAAACTCATCCTCAACTTAGCCAACTCATCGAACTTACAGTACAACTTAGCCAACTCATCCAACTTACAGTACAACTTATCCAGCTCATCGAACTCATCCTTAACTTAGCCAACTCATCGAACTTACAGTACAACTTATCCAACTCATCGAACTTACCGTCCAACATATCCAACTCATCGAACTCATCCTCAACTTATCCAACTCATCGAACTTACATTCCAACTTATCCAACTCATCCAACTTACAGTACAACTTATCCAACTCATCGAACTCATCCTCAACTTAGCCAACTCATCAAACTTACAGTACAACTTATCCAACTCATCGAACTCATCCTCAACTTATCCAACTTACCGTCCAAAATATCCAACTCATCGAATTTATCCTCAACTTATCCAACTCATCGAACTTACATTCCAACTTAGCCAACTCATCCAACTTACAGTACAACTTATCCAAATCATCGAACTCATCCTCAACTTAGCCAACTCATCAAACTTACTGTACAACTTAGCCAACTCATCGAACTCATCCTCAACTTATCCAACTCATCCAACTTACACCACAACTTATCCAACTCATCGAACTCATCCTCAACTTATCCAACTTACCGTCCAACTTATCCAACTCATCGAACTCATCCTCAACTTAGCCAACTCATCAAACTTACAGTACAACTAAGCCAACTCATCCAACTTACAGTACAACTTATCCAACTCATCGAACTCTTCTTCAACTTAGCCAACTCATCCAACTTACGGTACAACACAACCAACTTATCGAACTCATCCTCAACTTAGACAACTCATCGAACTTACAGTCAACTTAGCCAACTCATCAAACTTACTGTACAACTTATCCAACTCATCAAACTCATCCTCAACTTAGCCATCTCATCTAAATTACAGTACAACTTAGCCAACTCATCCAACTTACAGTACAACTTATCCAACTCATCGAACTCATCCTTAACTTAGCCAACTCATCGAACTTACAGTACAACTTATCCAACTCATCCAACTTACCGTTCAACTTATCCAACTCATCGAACTCATCCTCAACTTATCCAACTCATCGAACTTACATTCCAACTTAGCCAACTCATCGAACTTACATTCCAACTTATCTAACTCATCGAACCTACAGTACAACTTACCCAACTTATCGAACTCATCCTCAACTTAGCCAACTCATCGAACTTACAGTACAACTTAGCCAACTCATCGAACTTACAATACAACTTATCCAACTCATCGAACTCATCCTCAACTTATCCAACTCATCGAACTTACATTCCAACTTAGCCAACTCATCCAACTTACAGTAAAACTTATCGAACTCATCCTCAACTTAGCCAACTCATCCAACTTACAATACAACTTACCCAACTCATCGAACTTATCCTCAACTTAGCCAACTCATCGAACTTACAGTGCAACTTAGCCAACTCATCCAACTTACAGTACAACTTATCCAACTCATCCAACTTACAGTACAACTTATCCAACTCATCGAACTTACATTCCAACTTAGCCAACTCATCCAACTTACCGTCCAACTTATCCAACTCATCGAACTCATCCTCAACTTAGCCAACTCATCGAACCTACAGTCCAACTTATCCAACTCATCGAACTCATCCTCAACGTATCCAACTCATCGAACTTACATTCCAATTTAGGCAACTCATCGAACTTACAGTACAATTTAGCCAACTCATCCAACTTACAGTACAACTTACCCAACTCATCAAACTCATCCTCAACTTAGCCAACTCATCTAAATTACAGTACAACTTAGCCAACTCATCCAACTTACAGTACAACTTATCCAACTCATCGAACTCATCCTTAACTAAGCCTACTCATCGAACTTACAGTACAACTTATCCAACTCATCCAACTTACCGTTCAACTTATCCAACTCATCGAACTCATTCTCAACTTATCCAACTCATCGAACTTACATTCCAACTTAGCCAACTCATCGAACTTACATTCCAACTTATCTAACTCATCGAACTTACAGTACAACTTACCCAACTTATCGAACTCATCCTCAACTTAGCCAACTCATCGAACTTACAGTACAACTTAGCCAACTCATCCAACTTACAGTACAACTTATCCAACTCTTCGAACTCATCTTCAACTTATCCAACTCATCGAACTTACATTCCAACTTAGCCAACTCATCCAACTTACAGTAAAACTTATCCAACTCATCGAACTTATCCTCAACTTAGCCAACTCATCAAACTTACTGTACAACTTAGCCAACTTATCGAACTCATCCTCAACTTATCCAACTCATCCAACTTACAGTACAACTTATCCAACTCATCGAACTCATCCTCAACTTATCCAACTCATCCAACTTACCGTCCAACTTATCCAACTCATCGAACTCATCCTCAACTTAGCCAACTCATCGAACTTACAGTACAACTTATCCAACTCATCAAACTTACAGTTCAACTTAGCCAAATCATCCAACTTACAGTACAACTTATCCAACTCATCGAACTTATCCTCAACTTAGCCAACTCATCGAACTTACAATGCAACTTAGCCAACTCATCCAACTTACAGTACAACTTATCCAACTCATCGAACTCATCCTCAACTTATCCAACTCATCGAACTTACATTCCAACTTAGCCAACTCATCCAACTTACCGTCCAACTTATCCAACTCATCGAACTCATCCTCAACTTAACCAACTCATCGAACCTACAGTCCAACTTATCCAACTCATCGAACTCATCCTCAACTTATCCAACTCATCGAACTTACATTCCAACTTAGCCAACTCATCGAACTTACAGTCCAACTTAGCGAACTCATTGAACTCATCCTCAACTTATCCAACTCATCCAACTTACCCAACTCATCGAACTGCTCAACTCATCCAACTCATCGAACTCATTCTCAACTTATCCAACTCATCGAACTTACCCAACTCATCCTCAACTTATCTAACTTATCTTTTAACTTATCGAACTCAGTTTGCTTAGCTTACTCAACTCATGGAACTTAGCTTGCATCTTGCTGCATATAATGGTCCAATGTTATACTCATGACCAACTCATCCTAACATATGTACAGCTATTATAACTTACCGAACTTAGCTCAGCCATTGAAGTATCTGGACACATATCACCAACTCATCCTAACATATGCGCAGCTATTATAACTTACCGAACTTAGCTCAGCCATTGAAGCATCTGGATACATATCATTGTTTAAAGACCCAACTTACCGAACTCATCGGCTATAATAGACAGCTATGGCAACTTACTCAACTTAGAACTTAGAATATAGAAACCTATCACATGTATGTTTGTTATAGTTATATATATATATTATAAATATACTGACCGCTGACTTACAGTTCAACTTATCCTACTCAACTTAGGTAAGTTAAGTAACATAAGTTGTAAGCTGAGCTGGATGAGTTGAGTAACCTGGGCTCGATTGCATGGTTAATTTCACTCCGAAAAAGGGCGAAAAATGCTTATTTTGCTCAGCTTGGTGAGTTAAGTAAGCTGAGCTGAGTTGAAAGATCATGCATATCTTATAGAAGGGTAGGAGGGAGGATAGGCGCACGGAGTATCAATATATATGTAGGCTACATGCTGGCGAATTTCGGGACCGGGAGTATGAAGTATAAGCCGCTATTTTGTGTCCACCCGGCTTTGTTCATAATCACACTGAAGGGAGCACCCTTAGCCTTAGCATGTGATGATGCTGCTGCCTTTGTGCTATGGGGTTTAAAACATTTGACATCAATTCCTGCTTTATCCATAACTCTTTTCACCCATCTTGAGATAGTAGCACGAGCCACTCCTTTAACAGGAGCTTGCGTCGAAATTAACAGCTGTGTCTCCTGACCTCTCAAATTGGACGTTCTATCTATATACTCACGCAATAGCGAAACAATGCATAATGACTTGTTTTGAATATATGACTGAAACCTAATATTATCCTAATGCACTCCAGGTCTAGTATGTTTAAGCACAACAGAAAACTGTAACTCCAAACTATCCTCATGAAATATGACATCTTCAACTTTTAATGAATGAATACTTTGACCCCTTTGGCCTGTTAGAAGTAAAAGCAGCATACAAACTTTCTGAGAAAGCTGAAGTAAGGTAAGATTTGAACTCAAACTTGATAAATAATTTAAAACAATATCTGGATTCCATGTTGTCCTATATCTAGGCAAAGCAGGCCGTTTGTTAAACACTCCTCTCATAAATTTCTTAACCAATATACATGTACTATTGTCAAAGTCAACTTGACCCTCAGAACACAATCTTAAAAATCCACTCAAAGCAGATCTGGCTGTCCCAATGCCACTATACTGAACTCCTGATTTATACAGATCATATAAAACTCAATAACTAAATTTATAGAGGGTTGAAGTGGATCAATTTCCTGAGAACCTGAAAACTTGAGCCACTTTCTAAGGTAACATTCATATTGTTTCTTTGTAGATTGTCTCCATGCTTGAATGACGAGGTCGGCAGACTCTCCCTGAATTCCTCTGCCTTGCAAAACTTCCCTGATACGCGAAATGTCCCCAGCTTCAGTTTCTGTAGTGGGTGAGTTCTTTCTGGGTTGTTTGGCTGATACAATGTTTTGCTTGTTCGGGGAAGTCTTATGGGAAAATCCACAATCAGATGAGCCAGTTGAGGCCACCAACTTTGAGTTGTCCATAATGGGGCTACTACTAATGCTTGGGCCTTGTCTTCCACAATCTTCCGTTAAACCATACTGAGGGTGCTGAAAGGTGCAAAAATATAGACATATTATTTAGTCCAAGATATTGAAAAAGCATCCACTGCCATTGCATTAGGATCTGGTCTAAATGAAATGTATTTTTCAAGTTTATGATTGAGCCTAGAGGCAAAAAGGTCATTGTCGGGTTTGCCAAACCTACACACAATCTCTTGAAAAATGTCCATATCTAAAGCCCATTTAAGGTCCTCATTGAGATTAAGCCCCCTAGAAAGCTCATCTGCCTCTACGTTCAAACAACCTGCGACATGAGAAATGCTTAAATGAATGCTGCGGGAAATACACCAGTTCCAGATATCAATAGCTAATACATTCAAATATCTCTTCTTTCCTCCAAAATTTCTTAAATAAGCACAACTTTAAGTGTTATCACAATATAATTGAATGTGTGTATTGGACTCTGAACCACATTTATAAGGCTTTCAGCCCCAAAAATATAGCCCTCAGTTCTAAAACATTAATGTGGTCTTCCGGTTCTTCTTGGGACCAATGTCCCCCTGTACGGAGGTCTTTAGTTTTGTCATACGCCCCCAACCTGTCTAGGAGCTGTCAGTGTAGATTTCCCTATTAGGTTTGCCATGAGAAATAAGTTTGAAACTAACTTCTAAATTATCAATCCACCACTGAATATGACTCTTACAAGATCTGGATATGATCATAGTTGAATCAAAATTGCCATTGTTTAATTTAAGATGTTTCTCTTTGATTCTCTCTAAAGGTTTGTACCTTGACTGGGCATATTCTACTCCTGGTTCAGTAGCTACTAGTTTACCGATTAACCTGGAAAATTCTCTTATGGTAATATGTGAACGTTTATTTATACTAAGGAACAATTTTAAAATAGACTCTTTCTTTTCCAATGGTAATTTCACAGTCATATCTGCTGAATTCAAAATAAAGCCGACAAATGTGATTTCTTTTGTCGGTATTAAGACTGACTTCTTATCATGTATCGTTAATCCCAAATTATCAAGCAAATGAACAGTATCTGATACATTTTGTGCACACTTTTGTTTGGTGCGACCCTGCAAACAAGAGTCATCAATGTAAGCTGTATTAATATGCCCCTTTCTACGAAGCATTGAATAAACCGGCTTTAAGATCTTTGTAAAACATCGGGAGAGGAGCTCAACCCCATGATCAAAGAAGTAAATTGGTATTTTTGTCCCCTCCAATAGAAGTGGAAATATTTCCTATCCATTTCCCTTATTTTGATTGAGTAAAAAGCTTCTTTTAAATCCACACTGGCCAAAAAACAGTTTAGCGTCATTGCATTGATAGCAGATTTCAGACTTTCTATCTTAAAATGTATTTTGCCAACATATTGCTGGTTAAAGGGTTTAAGGTTCAGGATCACCCTAATACCTCCATCAGATTTTGGCCTTACAAAAATGTTAGATCATCAGGATCAGCCTGCACAACAGGTTCAATTGTTCCTTTCTTAGTAAAGTCTAAAATTTCCTTATTGATCGCTTCTTCTTCTAACTTAGAAAACTTTATAGGGGATGGGACAAAAGTTTGGTCAGGCTTATCAGTTAATTCCACCTGGTAATCACAGATGGTTCTTAAAAGCCATCTGTCTGAGGTAATCTTACTCCACTGACCTCTGAATTTCTCTGTTTTCCCTGCCATAAAGTTTTGCGGGGTATTCACACGATTGAAAGATAAGTATTGACGATAGCTTCTACTTACATAAAGGGTTGTTATTGGCGCCTCTGCGACCATTTCCCTTTGAAGTCCTTTCTTGGAGCTTGTTGATTCACCCTTTACCCTTGAAAAGGTTTGTGATTTTTTTGAGAATCCCCGACGAAAATCCTCCTGTGAAGAATATTTCTTATCATATCTGTTCTTTCTTTCAAGCTTGAAAAAATCCTTTTCTTAGTGATGGATACATGTACTTGCTTTGAGTCATCCAATTCCTTCAATTCTGCATTCAAATTATCTCCGAATAACTGTGTGGCAGAAACGGGATGAGCCGGCTCACAGAGACTGTGAAATTTATGGTCCAATTCCGACTTTATGGCATCCTTCCGCTGTTGACATGATGCAGAAACTGCATGTGAGAGGGCTATAACTGCCTCAGTGGATAACTTTTTAATTTTACTTGAAAACAGGAATTTTCTTCAGCTCTTTTTTGTGCTCATTTATGAGTTCCAACTGTTGAACAATGGCAGTTAAACCTGGCATAAATTTTGACACGGCTTTCTACACAGCTGCATCCGTCGCCTTTCCTTTGTGTGAGAGGTTACGCCAAATGATTGGCTCCACTTTTGGCACTTGCAAATTATCTACGTTGGATGGTCTGATAAATTTCTCCCTTAGTTTTTTCACTTCCTCTGATTGTCCAACTGATCGTAAACCTTTATTCACTACGTCTGCCAGTCTCTTATCTATAGCTGGGCCAGACTTCCCAGTCCCTTTGAAAACCAGTTTCAACTCCTTTAAAATGTCATCATCTGATTCATCCTCTGAAGCCAGTTCTCCATCTGACAAAATATTATCCAACTCCTTCGAAGTAGAAGGTTGTTGTGTGTCAGGAATATGGTGTGTTTCCTCGTTTGATACTTCAATCTCAGAATCCGCGTCACTTTCACTTTCGTTTTGTAACAATTTCAGTTTTTTACTTATTATATTCCATTCACTTGTATTCCTGTCACATGAGGAGGACCGCCCCCTTTTACGTTCTAAATCTCCAACGCGAGAACACAAACAGTCATTCCACGCTGAATCTCACGTAAAATAGGTCCTTGTTTGATAACTTCCTGTAAACTTTCCAAAACATTGGGCGCAGCCATTACAGGAACAGGAAGCGAACTCGCGCCTGCGCAACGATCTGTTGTCCCAGAGGCTGTTACATTATCCTCCCGCTGATCCGAAGGGGGATCCAACCGTCTACGATCGTCCAAATCTGACGGGTTGCCCTTCAAATTGCTGCCCAGAGAGTCCTCTGACCCTGGGCAACTCATGTCTGAAAATATTTCACAGAAAACTGATTAATTCGCCTGTTCGAGAAATGGGTCACACCCAATTACTCCAAAACAAAAGACATCAAAGTTCCAAAAGTTTGTAGAGCAAATAACGCCCAAAGTGCGTCAAAAAATGACGATTACGCCTGTCCGACCAGGCTTACAGCGCCTTATGCAAAAGGCAATATTGAATAAACTCGAAAACCCTTGTTTTCACGAGTTTAAAAAAGTTTCTAATTAAATTTTAATTGCTTCCAGCATCAACGACAACCTCGTTATGAATTTCCAGCGATCATGTGACTCGTACTCTATGGGGACCCATAAGGGTATTTATGGGTATGAAATTGCACGAGCAGTTTCGTTTGCAATCTTGTGACAGAGTGTTTGACCTAATCAATAGAACCGGAAAAAAGGCCTGGATCGATAATTACGATTGACAAAAACGGAGAAAAACCCTTGTTCGTGCAGCGAGTCAACACATAAATCACATGATTCCCCACCCTGATATAAATGCGAGCACATGTGATAATGTAATCAGAAATTTCAGAAATCGTTTGGATTTAGTGATTTCTACAAACAGGCGTCCTCCATGCATTGTTAGATATACTAGACAATTCACAGGTAATATACTCAAACAAAAAAGATACGTCCGATTTTCATGGTACTGTATCTTTTGATCCAATTTAGATGTCTGAGCAAAAAATATACCAAAATGTTTATCAAACGCCGGACACAAATGAGTTGGTAATTATTTGATCTTATTTTCTTATCTGTAAGAGTTACTAAACCTAAAGTGAAAACAGCTCATTGCACTATGATCACCAAGTTTATCATCAAAACGTGACACATTTTACGTTAAATGGCAACCAGGAACGTCCAACGATGAAAAAACATCTAAAAATCCCAAATGTGCTTATTAAACGAGCGACATTGCAATTCAAAATCGTTAATTTACGAAGTTAACTGAAATTACCTCCCTTTGAATTAAACAAATACCAATTAAAGAACATCCGATTCTCTTTAAACTAACATCATTCTGACACCGTTTTTGTTTTAAGTTGCTGTGCTTGTGTATGACAACGATTACACAAGGATAAAAATAAAAACCATGGCTGATGTCGGCCATCACATGTTCACTTAGTCTGTGTTGTATACCCCACCCCTTACTGAAAAAAACGCACGTGAATTCCCAGTTTCAATTGTTTTAATGCTTATTAGTCTTTAATTAATGTTAAAATGCTTGTGATGACGAAAAAGAAATTCAAATTTGACCGACTCTGTTGATTATCAAAATGCTGGACCAAAAATGAATTTTCTCAGTGTCTTCACCCTCGCTCGTGACCGATGTGTTGTGACGTCAGAGTATGTTACAGATTAATGGTTGTGGTCGTAAAAGCAATGCATACAGCTAACATGCATAACATCTTACTAGAGAGTTTGCTCAGGGATGTTTTAATGTGCTTGAACGGTTGGAAATTATGATGGACACACAAGCTATTGATGCTGTGACTTTTGATTTTAAGGGTACTCGTGTTCTCTGAGTTGTCAGCGGCTCTATTGGTTATCAAATGAATATGGTTTAGGCGCATAACGTTTCTAAATGATAACAGTTTGTAATGTAAAAAGTTATTGAAATGCGTTCATACATTAAGAACTGGCAGACATAAACGTCAAGCGGACATAACTTTATTGTTTCAGTATATATAGTACATATTTCCAAAGCCTTAAATGTATAGTCTTTACAAAGATGAAAGGCGTGTCTCAAACATTGCATAAAGAGTTATTAAGTCAAGACATGGAAGCAGATATTATGGGACACACTGTACACTTTATTAAAAAAACATATAGACCAGCGGAAAATGATATTTTAGTACTCATTAAGCCTCCAATAAACGCCTTTGCTGACATATTCCAGTGAGGCTAGAGGTCTAAATTTTGTTGTGCGTTATCATCTGTATCCTCACTTTGTGTTGTTAGCAGCTAAGGCTCTGGTGAGTCTGGGTTGCGACAAACTCGCCTGAGCGATCAGTGCTCGACAATGCGATAAGTACCAAAAATAGTGTGTATTTGCCCAAAATATAGCACAGCTGTTGGACATACATTTTTGCGCACAGATGGCAACTTCGAGCATATATTGGCCGTATTGACACAACTGGAAGGCATATCTAATTAGAGGAATATACACCAGATTCTGGCGCGGTTGAATGAGGAATCAGTCTATAATAGAGTTAAAACAAACATAAGATTGCGATGAAAACATAGTTTCTCCACGTGGAAGTCTCATCAAGATTAACCCTTGTCCTGCTGAACCTGGATTTATCATTTTTTGTAAAAATTGTATATCCAGATCAGCTGGCTTCTGACGAAGCCAACTGATCAGAATCCACATTGTTTTCACTCTGGTTAAAAAAATATACTTATAATTTGACTGCAACAAGTTCACAGAACAAATATTAGAGAGGAGTGTAGTATATATAGAGGATCTTAAATGAGTGCTAATGTTTTATTGAATTTATTAAAAGAGTAGGGGAAAAGAGATCAAATGCGAGGGTTGCCGAGCATTTTATCTCTTTTTCGCAACGAGTTTAATAAATTCAATAATACAAGAGCACGAATGTTATATTCTATTTATCATATGACAAATACTTTGAAATCTGATTTCTGGCGTAAAAACGTTATAAATTTGTCATTATGTACGCAACGTTGTTATGGACGTCATAACGTTTCCCGAAAATCTATAAACCACTAGTGGTTTATCGATTTTACTGCTTGGAGTTATTTCACTCACAGACGCGACGTCATATGATCAAAAAAATATTCACCATGACCAAGGTTGATAATTAAGCCGTCTAGCGAAGACTCAGAACAGCTTGTTCAAAGTCTTCCCTGTCCATCTGAGGACACCGTTAGCCATTATCTACCTATAGAGCCCACAGCGAAGACTTTGGCCAGACTTGGCGTGTAGATGGCTGATCAGAATATTCACTGGAAAACCATGCCACTGTATTTGTCATGGTCCGAATATATGTGATATGCTCTGCTATCTGTTTTTAGATCGGTCCATGAGATAACGGTACTTATCAAATATGCATTTACCCTTAAAGCGCCACCTATAATTTGCAACAGACGACAATTCAAATTTGGCCGTTTTTTTCAAAAATAACCAATAAGGCATGATATTTCATGAGAATCGTCTGCTGGCAGACGATTCTCATGTAATATCATACCTTATTTTTGTCGGAAATTGGGGAAAATGTCGCAAAATGTGTCGTCTGCTGCAGTTATGATTGGCGCTTTAAGGGTTAACAACCATGTCTCAGCTCTTTGGTGGTGCTAAACACTTTGCAGCATACTAGGGAAAGGCATAAGAATGGGTGTTTACGGAGGTGGTACGCACGTTTACTCGGCTCATATAGTACCAGGAAAGTCCAGAACAGGTCCCCAGTGAGTCTTGATAATCGCTTGACACACTTGTATAGTATTTTTCTAACATCTGTTCAACCGAATTTCTTTCACATATCAAAAAGTGTCTTATTGAATAAATTAGTATATGGTAAAATAGAAAAATGGTAAAACCATCAACTTGATACATCCAATTTGACAATTGAGTACTTTACCATTTTTGTTAACATTTTTGAAGGTTATATGATGTTGACTTTTTGTTTATTGTTACTCCCATTGTGGGAGTCTGTAATTGTTCTATGTTTTGTTGTACGTTACTTTATGTCCATTCTAGTATTGCAATCATCTAAATTGGGAAGAGAAGCTGATTGCTTTGCTTAATTTGTCTTCCTGGTGTCTCGTGGTGGTTGAGTGGCTCTTCCTCGCGGTGCCACGGGGTTGTCTGCGGTTTGTGATTGTGATATTTCCTGATCATACATACTCACTTACTATTATTCGGGAGTTCCCGTCATAAAATAAAAACACAAATCATAAACCCTCCCGGACCTGTACTGATTACTACCCATGGAAAAGCCACAAAAAAGAATAGCAAATGAATTTGTTAAAACCATTAAATCGCCAATCACAAAGAATACTGTCTGTTTTATCGCCTGCTTAAATATTAGAAGCATCTTTGCCAAACTAGTGAATGCCCAAATCAGACTGCTCCTGTAGGAGGTTCGAATCATGCTTCAAGCATTTCTGTTTTTACCCAAATCCTCTGATTTGAATAATTAAATAGAACGTTTTGAAAACAAGACGGCCAAGCTGGTTCGCTCACCCGAGGTTTGTTTAAAACGTCTGGGGCCATAATTTTAATAAATCTAAAAGTTTGGTCAAAAGCCATCAGGAGATATCCTTTGAAGCATTTTTTTTATTGTTGACGACGGACGACAGACATCCAATGATCACAATAGCTTACCTTGAACCTATGGCTCAGGTGAGATAAAACTACGTGGAAGACATTTTGTGTTATGGTCAAATGTTACATGAGGGCCTATTCTACATCTTGCACTAGACACGGTTCTTGCCTCCTCCATCTATCACTTCAGAAACCGATCATTGGAATAAATTATACTCCCCAAATTAAAGGACCAAAACAAACTATCAATTTTTAATATTGATGCGATTAGTGTAGAACGTATTTTGACATTCAAGTTTATCATCTAGTCTAATTTTTCGGACATCTTTGAGGCCCTACTGCCAAACGAAACAGCAAAACGAAAATGGTAGAATATGATACTGGCATGATTTTTGTGACTTTTAATATGTGACCTAACTGTATTGGAATGTCATCTAAGTTCATGGTGTTTCAATCCCATTGATAGCACCCACCTCTTCCTGTGAGAGAAACTTTCCCGTTAATGACCAGCCTATGCGTTCATGTAATTTTTGACGTTTGATTGAAAAGAATTAGTCGAAAATTGCTTTCCCTTGGTAAGTGAGAACCACTTTGATATGTGGCACTGTATACAGCAGGTGCTTTAGCGGTGTAAATATTGTTGAAAGAATTCAATCAGCCAATAGATAGGCCCGATAATACATACTTTTTTTAAATCTTAAGCTTGGCAATGATTTTCTTCAGCATGCTGATATTTGCTTGTTGCTTGCATGCTGTAATGGTAAAGGAATCAACGTCAGGATATTTATTCACTAGAATCAGTTTTCTAAGTGACAAATCAAAGTATATGACCCGGTTTGCCAACATTGTTTTGCTTAAGATGTTTAAGTCAGTGAATCGTGGCGAGTATCTCTCAGGATATATATATATATATATATATATATATATATATATATATATATATATATATATATATATATATATATATATATATATATATATATATATATATATATATATATATACCGGACTTTAAAAACGCAACACTTGGGTAATAGCTTTAATTTATGTCTCGAAAAAGAAGGCAGAACAATAATTTTGATTGAATGTTAAAGAGCATTCATTTGTATGTAAAACATGTCCAACTAAGATGAACTTAATGCATTAAAATGTAAACTTTTTGAGATAGGGGTCAACTGTTTCATGTGACAAAATGTTATGAATGAAAGATTCCATAATTCTTTAAATCAAGAAACACTAGAAGCATCAAACTTGTATCATGGACTTTATAAGTCATCCCGAAATCACTCTCATATTGATTGGCAGGTCTGCGATACAGCTTATTTGCGTATATTACGTTTATCTGGGTGTACCCGTTCATTCAATAGCTTAAAATTTCCTCTACTTAAGAAATGTTTAAATGGCTAAATTCATACGGAGCAAATAACGTCGTCCAGTTTAGTTGTACGTTTAAAACTGAAGTGTTTGCTGAAGAAGCCAACTCAGAACGACACCATCGAAGCAAAGAAATTTTACATACAGCTGTTTTTTGAAAGATATAAAGGGAAGTTAGTGTTGCGTAATTAAAGTCCGTCAGTATATATATATATATTACATTTCTATATTCTCAGGGTGATTTTATACAAGGGAATAACT
>OZ026523.1:82428940-82446407 GCA_964019695.1 Loripinus fragilis | reverse complement strand
GGCAGTGATTTTGTTACCTGCGCATCCTGCATCATTTGCGCATAAGTTTTTATTTCAGTGAGTCCCGGTGTTTCGTTTCTTGGGGTACTGTCTTAGAATGTATTAGTAAAGCTCAATAAAGAACTCAACACAGCGTGTTGTATACATACATCTACTTTAATGAGTACCTAAATAAGAACTGGCAACAACAAGAGAAGCGCGTTACTGAAGCATGCAGTATGTAAATATGCAAGGTCATAGGTAAAGCAATAGCACTGATGCTATACAAAACGTTACATTCCCCTTGTTTAAAAAAGATGTCCTCATTGATTTCTAAACCAATGTCCATTTATATAATCCACTACGGTATTGTTGTCTCATTGATTTCTAAACCAATGTCCATGTATCTGATAAACTATGGTAATGTTCCAGAAAACAAAATCTGATCGTTTTTATCTATAACACAGCATCACAGTTCTTTAATCTTCAACTGTTCTTAGTGTCAATTACAGCCTGGGTACAAAAACAAATAAATTTCTAGCGAGAAATGTCAAAACTGTTTACACTACACACGTGTGAAACAAATTCTACACTTCTGTTATCTTTTTTCATTACCATCAAAATTACTTATGCCACACTGGATCACTTAAATATTTGTTGGGAATGACCTTCCTCCCAGATCTAGTGATATAGCTGTCAGAGTCAAGTTTCGAAGGGGGGTTTATCTCTCGCGAAGTAATTAATTGCGGAGGCTCTGTTATTTCGCTGTGTGCTTGACTCATCGGCATTCCTGACAATTCACAATTTTTTCCTGTGATTTTAGGAGCGGCATGAGGTCGCTGTCCTCACTTGTTTGGTCTTTTGACTTATGAATGAATTTTCTATTTCTGCGGTAAACATTGCCATCATGTGTTTGCAAAATGTATGAGCGGTTGCTGTGCTGGTCTGTTACTACTGCAGGCTTCCATAGTTTGTCAAATATTTGAACACGCACTTTATCACCTTTTTGCAAAGAAGATAAGTGTTTTGCAGATCTGTCGTGAAATTTCTTCTGCCTTTCACGATTAGCTGACAACTTTTTTCGCACATCATTCAATTTAATTGGCTGCGGTTTCAAGCGATCGTTTGTGCATGGCAAATTGGATCTCAATCGTCGCGACATGCATAATTCTGATGGAGACATTTCATATGATTTCAGAGGTGTTGTGCGGTATGCTAATATTGCAAGATAAGGATCCTTTTTGCTATCTCTTGCCTTCTTAAATATGCGTTTCACGATGCTAACTGTCTTCTCCGAAAGGCCATTACTTTGAGGGAAACGTGGAGAACTATGTACAACTCGAAAGTTCCATTCCTGTGCAAAGGAATTGAAAGCTTCAGACGTGTAATAACTAGCGTTATCGCATACGAGCTTTTCTACGATGCCATGTCGAGCGAATATGGTCTTTAGCTTCCGTATGATTGAGATACTTGTCGTGTAGGAAGTAAATCTACCTCAAATATCTGCTAAAATAGTCTACCGTAACCAAGTAGTTTTTGTTGTCAAATGTAAAAACGTCTGTCCCTGCAACCTGCCAAGGTCTGTCTGGAATTTGGTGTGATTGCAAAGGTTGTTTAGTGTTTGATGCTCTGTATTGAAGACAAATGTCGCATTTCAACACAAAGTCTGTTATGTCACTTGTCATGCGTGGCCAAAACATTATATCTTTAGCACGCTGCAGACTTTTCTCCACACCCATGTGTGATTCATGCACAGCCTGTGTCATGTCGAGTCGAAGCGAAGTAGGTATTACTATCTTCTGTGCTCTAATGATTATGTCGTCTGCTACTGATAATTCGTCTCTGTGATTCCAATACTCTAAGATTGATGGTGGACACATTTTCCCTGTCTCAGGCCATCCGTCAAGAATTGTACGCTTTAAAGTTTGGAATTGCACATCATTTCGCGTTGCTTGTCTAACCTGTTCAAGCTTTCGGTCAGAAACGGATATTGTCGAGAAAACTGTATGAACGTGTAAGTCCAAGCCTTCTGACAACTCAGGATAAGTATCAGGTAGAAATTTTCTGCTAAGGGTGTCTGCTAAAGGTATGTCACGACCACTAACATGCTTAATGTCGAGATCATATCTTTGAAGCTGTAACAGTATGCATTGTAACCTTAAAGGTGCACTACTGAGAGGTTTCTTAGCAATAGATGAAAGTGGCTTCACATCAGATTCCACTGTCACGCGTCTACCGTATATATACTCGTGAAATCTCTTTGCCCCGAAGAGAATTCCCAACATTTCCTTCTCTATCTGCGCATAACCTATCTCGGTTTATGTCAACGTTTAGGATGCGTATGAGACTGGTCTACCGTCTTGTAGTAACGTCGCGCCAAGTCCGTATTTGGACGCGTCAACCTGCAGCGTAACGTCAAGCTTTGGGTTAAAGTACGCTAATACAGGACTGTCCGTCAGTACCTCTTTGATTTTTTGGAAAGCCTCGTCATGAGATTCATTCCAAACAAATTCAACGTCCTTCTTAAGTAAGTTTCTAAGTGGAGCAGTCAAGGTAGCTAAGTTTGGTGCAAAACGTGTAAGATACGTCACCATACCTAATATCGTCTCTAGCTCTGATCTGTCCTTTGGAGCATCCATTTGTCTAATCGCAGAGAGTTTTTTGTCATCAATTTTCAAACCATTTTGGGTCAGAATATTGCCAAAATAACGAACTTCTGTAACTCCAATTTTCAGCTTATCCGCGTTCAGCTTAATCCCTTGTTCTTGAGCACGTGTCAAGACTTTACGCAAGTTTTGGTCATGTTCAGCCCTTGTTTTACCGAATACAAGTATATCGTCCACGATTGCTGTGACACCAGCCATGCCTTCAAACGTCTCGTCTATTTTTCGCTGAAAAACATCCTGAGAGCAGTTGAGACCAAATGGGACTCGCAAATAGCGATACCGTCCAAATGGTGTGTTAAACGTGGTCAGATATGAAGACTTATCTTCAAGCTTCAAGCTCCAATAACCGCTTGTGGCATCGAGAACTGAGAAGTAGGCAGCTTCTGACAGCTCTGACAATACCTCATCGAACGTTCGCATAGGGTAATGCGGTCTGCGGATCGCGTCATTCAATGCTTTTGGGTCTAAGCATATTCTGAGACTTTTTGTCTTGGGTTTTTCGACAATTACAAAAGAATTGAACCAATCTGTCGCACATGTAACTTTAGCAACGATGCCTGCGTTTTCCATACGCCTAAGTTCAGTCCTAAATCTTTCACGTAACGCAACAGGGATTCGCCTGGGTGCATTTATTACTGGAACTGCATCTGGCTTCAAATGCAACTCTACATCACCAGGGATCAGACCCACGCCTTTGAATAGGTCTGGATATTCGCGCATAATTTGCTCTTTGGTACAAATCTCATTTTGACCACCGGGATTGTCAACCGAGTAAATAAGTTGTATCAGACTTAAATCAAGTGAAGTTTTTAGGCTCATCAACGGAGTTCCACTTGTTTCTACAACGTAAAACAACGTTTCAATTTGCTTGGCCTTATACCGACAATTCAGATTAATTGTGCCTCTGACATTTAAAGGGTTACCCGTATATGAAGAAAGCTGAGTTTCAGGAGGTAAGAGCGGGTGCTTGATATTTAATTCACGAAAAGTGCTCAACGGAATGATGTTTACTTGTGAACCTGTATCAATTTTAAACTTAATGGGCGTTTTCTTTGGACCAATGTTTACTGTGGCAAAAGCTTGATCGTAATGAGAAAAAGATGTATTTACCGTATCAACATAAAAATCCGAATCCAAATCCGATTCCTCAGACTGAAATTGGTCACTTCTCACTTCATACACTGATTTTGATCTACACACGCGTTGAAAATGATTGAGTTTATTGCACTTTCTGCAAATTTGTCCTTTGGCTGTACACACTTCATTTGACTTATGAGCGTCATATCCACAGTTTGTACACTTAGCGTCCTTTTCACGTCTCGTCTTGTTCGTCCCCGTCTGTGGTTCGTAGCCCTGTGGTGTGTAACCCGTGGCCCCATACGATTGTCGTTGACCCATCGTAGTACCAGATCGGTTCGAACGTTTGACTCGTCTCTTGGTCCGGTTTGACCATGTGAACGTCATTAGGTGTCATCTGCTTCATCTGCTCCTGGGCGTATTCGTAATTTTGCCCAATCTGAATAGCTTTTTGTAACGTTAAGACTCTTCCAACGTTTATGAGTTTCTCACGTATTTTGGGTGAATTAGTCCCAAACACAATTCTGTCCCGTATCATTTCTTCAGGATCATGATAGTCACAATCTCTTAACTTCAATCGTAATCTCGTGACAAACGAATCAATGGCTTCACTTCCCTGTATTTCGTTATTAAACTGGTAACGAGCAAATATAGGGTTCAACGTCTGTCTGACGTGCTTCTTAAAACGTTCATAAAACGTATCCAGTTTCTTGGCGTCATCTGCTGATATGTCAGTCCAGGAATGACGAATATCTCTCCCTTTGTCGCCAACCCATAGTAACAAATATGACACTTTTTCTTCCTCTGTTTTAGCTTTTAGAGGTCCAGAAAACATTAATGCAGTGTGTCTCATAAATTTCTCCCACTGCTCTGGCAAGTTCGTATCGTCCCATCGCATAGAGGGTGGTGTTATTCCTGCTAATTCCATTGTCACAATTTGTTCATATAAATTCCAAATTTCGAGATCGAACTGTTTTCAAAATGTTTATTAAATCTCACTTCTGAACACCATGTTTCGTTTCTTGGGCTACTGTCTTAGAATGTATTAGTAAAGCTCAATAAAGAACTCAACACAGCGTGTTGTATACATACATCTACTTTAATGAGTACCTAAATAAGAACTGGCAACAACAAGAGAAGCGCGTTACTGAAGCATGCAGTATGTAAATATTCAAGGTCATAGGTAAAGCAATAGCACTGATGCTATACAAAACGTTACACCCGGGATGCAATAGTACTGCAGACTTGTCATTAAAAATAGTGTTTTGGACTCATAAATTTGCAGTTGGGACTCAATGATATTGGAAACAGCGAGTCCCAGGACCCATAAGCCCAAAATTGTAAATGAATCACTGTGAAGGGCATGTTGCTGCAGTCTGCCCTGATGAAGGCTGATGCAAACTGGTCATTCAGGATCTCTGCCTTGTCACTAGCGTCTGAATAATTGGTCCCATCCCTTTTTAGTGTTGCCATGCCCAAGGTGTCACACTTCATGCCATTGACATAGAAGTAGAACTTCTTGTTCTTTGAGTTTCAGATGTAGTCCTTATGAGCAGTTCAGCATTTATTCTGCGGTGCGTATAATAACAGGAATGGACCAGAACGCACCGGAATGGACCGGAACGCACCGGAATGGGCATCCATAACCAGAATGGATATCAAAATTAATTTGTTTTATGCAACTAAATGTATTATTTTACAATAATTTATCTTGAAATTTCAGTTTCTATTAATATTGCACCGTTTGAAGTGCATATGAGCACCGTCAGTGGTTTGTTACATGGTTGACGTGAACCCATTTAATTTGCGTCAGTTCATATTGAAGATGCACATTCTATAGAAATAATGGTCCAGAAATAAGTCTGATCAAATGGCAGCTGTGTTCATTATAGTCCCCATGCCATGCCAATGCTCACATGATTGACCCAGGCCTTTACAAATAGTCCAAGCATATGCCAAGATATAAGAGCTGTTCTGTGAGACCAACTGGGTAACCCCACATAAATAGCCCATATGGGACCGAGATATCATGTTTGCTGGTACAGCATTTCGTTTTTTGAGTTCTTTCACAATCACTGCATCCAAAATGATTTGTAACTTTCCCATTGGTATCCTGGGTCAGGTGTGGTACTTGATTGTATCGACTCCTGATCTTTGCACCCTTACTTACTTTTAGTAAGGTACTAGAATATCAGGGCTCGGACCCAATAGACAATGTATTACTGGGTCCGAGATCAGGGTAAGACAGAACATATTTTAGAAATTTTTTTTGCATTGAAACTGTCTGGGCACCTAAATTTTGTGATATTTTGTATTACTTAACCAAAATTTCTTGTCAAGTACACTTATAACATGTATTTTGAGGTGAATTTTGAGGTCCATTCCGGTTATGGAGGTCCATTCCTGTCCATTCCAGTCCGTTCCGGTGCGTTCCAGTCCATTCCTGTTAGTAAACGCACCCTTTATTCTGTGCATCTTTCTGTACTTGTTTGTATCTCATCCAGTCAGACGGGTTCTTGGAGATACGTGCTTTCTTGTATGCATATCTTTTACTTCGTGTAAGACGATGAACGTCACAAATACATTTCAAATACTCGCGAGAAAGTACTAGAGGCATTATACCAAGAAGAAAATACCTGTGCGATATTGCGGCTTAAGGGCCAAGATTACAGAATTACAGAATTGTGGATGTTACTTGGAAGGTATATACTGACAGTATGGTACTGATAATGATCAGTTTCTGTTCGACAGAGTATGTGAAGAAAGAGAGAGACCCTGGTTCTCTGAGTCCAATGCAGCTAATCTTGACCTTGTCACTTGCATTGCATCATTCATGCTGTAAGATTAAATTAGGCTAATCTCAAATACAATGCAACTGCAAATAATTAACGAATTATATAGAATATGCAATGGTTGTAATATTTAGATCAATAAATGGTGCTTTATATAATCGATCTGACATTACGACCCGGATTCCGACCACTAGTGTCATTCGACAACCCATGCAAAACTTCTGATCACGTTTCTCGAACATTTCAGTTTCCCATTCAAAGCCGAGTTATCCACACTATCAAAATATAAGCACGCATACCTATCAATACACTCATTTTTGCTGTGTGCTGTCAAAAGAAACTTGTGTTGACGATGTATCTCTCCTTCTTGCCGGTTATACAACATCGAGGACGAACTGTTTCGGATTACATTATTTTCGTCTGCGGGTGAGTATTTAAGCCCGGCATCTGATGTATCACGTGATCTTGAACCGGAGTGGAACGGAGATATACGGAAATCGGGACAGAGTCGGAAATAGTCGAAAACTCACTGAGAAAGAGGGAGTTCGAGAAAGAACCGGAGGAACTAATGTTTAACATTGGTTTAACAAAACAACACCGAACGCACTCTTGTTTAACCGGAGTGACGTCATAAATTAACCAGAGTCCAACCAGCCAAAATACGCCTGTTCCTCTAGTTTCAAAATGGCGGCTAAACGCAAAAGAGCTGCCAAGTTAAGATTGAAATTGGCACTTGAACATAATCTACGGCTTTTCTAATCCATATATGATACGATTGAAAGGCTTACACAGGCAAAATATGTCTGTGATGCACTATGAAGCAAAAACCTGCATATAGCTGTCCACATATAGAATTGAGAAAACAAACATTGCCCAATGCATAGTATACAAGTATTGACTTTTCAAAAAATGTTAGCGATCGTTTAATTCTATCATAGTATACATTCATGCGCATTGCACTGCATGCTTGTTTTTATTTCACTTCCCATGTAAGTTTCTTATAAGTTTGTCTTTTAACGCCCCAGCTTTAAAGTCATTGGCCTAATAATCGTCAAGAAGATATTTTAAGTTTTCTATCAAATAATGTTCTGTCGACCATCTTCATAATGTGACCTATAGGCAATTTGTGTAAACCTTTTTGCCCTCATGCCAAGGAAATCAAGTGCGGATCCAGAAGGGGGGACAGGGGGTCCGGACCCCCCTGGAAAATCACAAGTTATATGGGTTTCTATAGGGGATAAGCAATTGGACCCCCCCCCCCTGGAAAAAGTTGGACCCCCCTGGTAAATGTTGGACCCCCTCTGGAACCTTGAAAAATGATAGATTTCTTTGAAATTGACCATTTGACTTCTGTAAAATAAGCTGAGGACTAAAAAAAACGTTGTCAGAGCTTTTTTCGTCAGACTGACCTGGACCCCCCCCCCCCTGACGAAAATTCCTGGATCCGCGCATGGAAATTAGATTGTCTACTAAATGTGGTTCATGGTTATGAGGGTCTGGATGGGGGGCGATTGGTATTCACTATTCATTAACATTTTAGCCTGTTATTCATTCCATTAAAAATTTGGGTTATTCATTAAAATATTACCCATAGTTCATTTAAATATAATCGAATTAAAATTCACTATTTATTATTCTTTCTCCTATTCATTAAAAATAGGATTATTCATTAGTTTTTGGCACTCATTATTCACTATTCATTATTTTTTGACTCATCATTCACTGTTCATTTTAAAAAAATGCCATTATTCACTAATCAGTATACCCCATCAAGACCCTCGGTTATGGTGGCAATCTTTATGATATGACTTGGATAATTTATGCAAACTTTTCTGTCCTCGTGCCAAGGAGGAACTGTGAAATTTGAGCTTCCCATAGGTGGTACTCTCATTTTTCTTCTTACGTAGGCTTGGAACCAGCATATACCGTTCGCCCTCATAAGTATCAGGAATATCAAGCAGCCCGACCCCCCTCAAAAAATCTTTGAAATTTTAGCAACCCGAATTCTGTACCTTGACCTTAAGAAAAAAAATCTAGAACGCATAGAAATGACCCCTAAATCTAGACCAATTTTGTGAGGACCCAAAATAGATATTAACAAAATCTTCATATCTCAATATTTTTTTTCTTCTGAAAACCCCCCAAAATATTAAAATTCAAAATCACAAGTTATATGAGTTTCTATAGGGAATAAGCAATTGGACCCCCCCCCTGGAAAAAGTTGGACCCCCCCCCCCCCCCTGGTAAATGTTGGACCCCCTCTTGAACCTTGAAAAATGATAGATTTCCGTGAAATTGACCATTTGACTTCTGTAAAATATGCTGAGGACTAAAATAAAAAAAATCTAGAATGCATAGAAATGACCCCTAAATCTAGTCCAATTTTGTGATGACCCAAAATAGATATTAACAAAATCTTCATATCCCAATATTTTTTTTCTTCTGAAAACCCCCCAAAATATTAAAATTCAAAATTTTGAAGCAAAAATAATGGTCCAAGCCTACGTATGTATGAACATATCAGAGTACCCAACCCCCTCCCTGGAAGTGGCTTCTGTGTAGATTGTTAATGTGTAGAACTTATATTTGTTAGCTTTAGTATTAAGTCCATTCAAACCTGCCATACCTTAGGGAAAACAGTATCTTGGAAATCAGTATATTGCATTTTGACGATGATACAGAAAATAAGAGAAGTCCTCCTCCTTCTCTAGACTGTACGTATTCTGTTTATGTGACTGGGTCTTTAGTACATGACCATTTACTGTCTATACATGTAGCAAACAAGATATGTCTCAGTTACGTGACAAGCATATCAAAAGTAATGTGTCTAGCATGTGGCACTTTTGTGGTAAGTTATTTGAAAACACTGGACATGCCATTTTTTAAGATTATTTTTTCTAAAACCAGGACAGAAATCAATGGCACCGTGACCCTGAAGTAGTATATAACACTCCACGGTTCTAAAATGTATCCACAAACCAAATATGGAATTCCTATCTTACATGAAATAGAGAAATGCTAGAGCCCTGGAAACAGTATGTGACGCTCTGCGGCACCAAGATGTATTCAAATAGCAACCTTGGGATTCAGACCCCCCACCCCAATAATATAGGAAGTATGCTTCAGATGCAGTGTTTCTAGAATTGAGACTAGAGATCAAGGTCAGAATCAAAGCGACCCAAAATAATATGTGCCACTCCGAGATCCAAAATGTGACCACAAACCAAACTCGCTCGGCTCTATAGTGTCGATATTTCGCAGCTTATTCGTTTTGCTAGAGTGTTTTATAATGTTGATGACTTCAAAAACAGAAACCTATTTTCGACTGCTAAGTTATTAAAACAAGATTATAGATAGAATTAAATTAGAAAAGTTCTACCACAGACACTCAGAGCTAATTGTTTAATACAATATTGGATTAAAACTCTTCTGCAGCAGGGCATATCAGAACTTATATTTTATGGTAACTACGATTTCCTCTTTCATTGCACGACGGTGGGTCGGCCCTCAGACTCAATGACGGCTCTGACTTAAAGCTTGCATTGGGAGGGGGATTGTTGCTTGATGCTTATCTATAGCTAGGCCCATCCTGGCTCAACTTGAGGATTTCTTTAGCTCTGAGTATCTGTGAGCCGTGAGCCCTTTTCGTTGGCTCATCATAGTGTGTTTATTTAATTTGATTGTTTCTCCATGCTCATACATATATATAGCAATAGTTAGCAGGCCTAAATGCGAGCTTTACATTTGTTGTGCTTCAATAACAGCAGAATCCAGGGTGAGGATTTGTTACCAGTAAAACGCACGTAAAGCCCCGGTCCTGCAGAGCTTGCCCTCACCGCAACTAAAAAAATTGACAATCGAAGAGAGGTTGCAGAGGTCGCAGTAAGGTTTTACAAAGGTAGCAACAAGGTCGCAGCAAGGTTGGCGATCGGTAGCCGTACAAAATCAGACGCGGCCAGTCTTTTGATTATGCACAAAAGACTAGCAGCGACTGATTTCGATCGTCGGCTAGTTGCAAAGGTTTTCTAGAAATCGGCGATCAGTCGCCGCCAAGTCGCCGAACAGTCGCCGATCGATCGCCGATCTGTCGCCGACCGATTTTATGAATATATTGGTTGTGAAAACCTCAGCAACTAGTCTGCGACTTATCGGCAATTGACTTGCGACCGATCGGCAACTGGTTGCCGTCAAGTTGCAGTGCCAGCTTCAACATGAGGCTATCTTGCCATCCTGACATTATGTCACCCACTACAAGCGTTGAAAATAAGTGCATCATGAGTCAAAAAAAAAGACACTAGTACCAAATCAGACGGTAACAATTACTACTGAAATTCAGACTCCTGATTCTGAGCATGTGCTCAGCTGTCTTAGAGATAAATTGAGCCGAATATATCAAATGCTAAAATTGTAAGCTCAGAGCTAGTAGGTCCCAACAGATTCATATGTCAAAAATATATGAGTTGCTCAAGGCTCGATTTTTCAATAACTGAGGCCAGAGGTAGAGATCAATGTCACAGTACCACCAAATGGTTTGAGACACTCATTGACCCAAAATGCTTTGAAACATGGATTTTGGGACTTCTACCACAAATAACTTTAGGGGATACGCTCAAACACTTCGACAGTGTGATTACTATAATATGTTTCCCTTTTGGGACCATGTCCGCCAAATTTGTAGATGAAAACCGTTCAAGTACGTTACTGACTTAAATTCTATTAAGCCTCTGTACTGTCTGGGGGTTAGCGATAAATTCATGCAAAAACCAGCCTGTTGAGCTACAGTAACAAAACCAGCCTGTTCAGCTACAGATACTAGCTAGAAAATAAAAATTTCGTTTATGGCAAGCTAAGATATGATACTTTCAAATAAGTGACGGAATAAAGTAAGAAATGTGGCAAAGATCAGAAATTGATACTATCAAGTATCACGCCTGACCCAGGATACCACTTGGGAAAGTGACAACAAGAGTCCAGAGGTTAGCCCTTTCCCAGCAGGTGACCACAAGGCAACATTAACAGACTGGAAAGCATTACAAACACAAGGCATAAATAACACAAACTAGAAATTGTGTTTATGAAAGACTGTGCCCAAACCATATGCGTGTCCATAATGATGATCTCACCGGGTAATCTACTCACCATCCTCTATGAGCTGACTAAATCTGAGGCCAATAGATGTAATGGTTTTCGATATTTATCTTTATTACAAGTTTTCTATGTGCAAATTTACAAAGGGCAATAGCCCATAAAAATGCAAAGGTCAATAACTCGAAAATAAAAATAACTTTTTCTTACTCATTATCCTCTATCAGCTGTCCAAATTCGAAGCACCTAGCTGTAATAATTTATGAGATATCAAGCTTTCTATTTCCAAACATTCAAAGGGCAATAACTAAAAAAAAACTCAAAAAAATCACCAGGTAATCTACTCATTATCGTCTATTAGCTGATTAAGTTTGAAGCCCCTTGCTGTTAGATTTTTAGAGACTTCTTGATTACAAAATTTCATTATGACCCTTTAAAAGGGGCATAACTCCACAAAGGGAGATAGTTTTGACTAAAAAAATATGGGTCAACTATTTTTGATATAAATCTATTTATAAAATTTCAAAACTGTAACTTGATTTTTGCAACGGACGCACAAACGGAAGGACGGACAAGCCCAAAGCAATTTGCCTCTACAACTTTTTCAAAGTTGGGGTATAATTACACATTAGTGGAATCAAAGCTGATAATAATCAGTTTTTAAAATTAATAAAAAAAATGTCCAAACACATTGAATCCACCCGGAAGTGACTACCGAGTTACATTGCAGCAAGCCTTCGGTCTCCAGTCTAATGCCATACCATCTGAGATACTGTGCTCCTCTGTTCGAACATATACACCAGAGTTCTGTTTTATAAATACATGCAAAATAGTTCGTGCTGAACGCAACTGAGCATGATTTTTATGCTCGACAATTATTGGCCTTTAACATTATTTATTGGCATCACAACAAACGACAATTTATTTTAGAGTTTTAAAGCAATGGAAAGTTCTTTATATTTTAGAATTTTCCTGATGAGCAGTTGAAATTTCATGTTCAATTGAGTTTAGCATGACATAAAATCTGGACGGATATCCAATAGACAAATAAATAATAACCAATTGATTTTATTGAAATAATTATGCAACAAACACAATGAAAGCACACATATAATTAAGTATGCAAAATAAAAAAAAACACAATTGATTTGAAACTGTTTTTTTTTTTTATATTGAAAATTCGAGCCACATTTGGTACATGCTCCTGCCTCAGCGTAGAAGACACTACAGCTGTTTTATGTAAGACAATGACTTTGGGTACGAAGTCGTATCTCTAGTCTGTGAGACTACGGATACGGATCTGTATCTCTAGCATTTTTTCAAAAGGCTACGCTGGAGGTACAATACGATAATCCTGATCTGAAAACCTTCTGCTCAAGTCGTCTGTTGCAAATAATTGTCTAACATTGAAATGATTACTTACTAGTTAAAGTACCAAAGCGAGCAGAGTGGATCCAGATCAGGCTATTCCAATAGGAGCAGTCTGATCTGGGTCCACACTTTTTAATGGAGGTTTCCCAAAACTTTTTAGCAGACGACAAACGAAGACGACTTTTGTTGTGATTCAGTTGCGTTTAATTTAGCGGTCCACTGATATGGCAAAAAAAATGACAAAAATTTAGTTGTCATTTCTTACGATTTTATAATATAACAATTATAATCATAGCCATAAGACATGTCTGATCCGTATGTCTCAACGCACACTGCCTAGACATCTCTAAATTATGTTCCTACTGAATTTAATGTTCAGGCCTGGGTAAAATCGCAAAACAACACACAAAAAAGTACAGCTCCGACGATAGAAAGTAGAATAAATATACATGGAGAAACTCACGAGCATACAGTTTGCAAGAATGCATACAATAATAATTATTTGATAAGGCTAGAAGACCGCCAGCTTTTTGCGAAAGCTAATACTTGTCTTCTAACTAACGATCGACAAGAGTGAGTTCGCGCAGCAACTGTACTAGACATGCGCAGTGCATCTACCAGAGTTTAACATTGGTTGAAACACGAACTCCCTCAAAGTAAACATGAGGCACGAGAGATTTTGGTAAAATATTTAGGTACTAACGTTGTTTGTTGGGTAAAAATATGTTCTACATTCTCTTTATTTGTTTAAAATTTGCAAAAAAATTATACTAGCTTTAAAATGAAGGTTTAAAACTTGGATAAAGTGCATTGTCACATGTTTTCGTGAGTAAGCACACACAATTTTTGGCGCGGATCTGACAAAAGGGTCCTTCGGGCATTTTAGCAGTTTTTGTGTAATCATAATTTCAAAAACGTCTTAATTTTCAAGATTCATGTTTTTACAATAGACTCAAGTTGCTTCTAACATATAATACAATCAAAGGCGCAAACAGTTCTGATAAAATTAAGTGATACATATAATGCATGTTGCCATGGCAACAGCTGTGCATATCTATCATTTGGACTACACACTTGCTTTGCCTGGCCGCGTAGCGCAGTCGGTAACGTGTCTGGCTACAGATGCGTGTCTGACTGCAGATCCAGGGGTTGCGAGTTCGATCCCGGCCGGTCCCATACTTTCGTGGAGATTGATCATGAAATGATTTCTACGGTCATTCTCCTCCCTTCCGCTGATTCATTCAAGAAGGATTGTTGTCAGTTACAAGCGAAATAGGTGTAAGATTACGCCTCCGAATGTCATTTTTGGTTTTGACACATTCTACGGCGTAATATTTATGTGCACATTTTGTTCAAAATTCTAATTGATAAGAGTGGACTCAATTTTCACTTCAGTTTATGACGTAGCCTTATAAAAATTATATAGAAATGTTCCTTAGATACTTATCTTTACGCCGCTAGGAATGTTTTGTGGAAAAAACTCACCTGATCGGTTTTATTCAACCTCAATCATATGTTTACATATTCTGTAGACGTTTTGAATGGCCGGCCATGATTTTGAGAAAGAGGTTGTTAGGGTTACACTAAATACCGAAATTGTTCTTCCACGAATTTTCAAAGGGCTGCATAACCCAATCTACCTACCGACCTACCTACCCACAGGTCTACCTACCCACAGGCCTACCTACCTATATACCTACCTACGGGTCTGACTACCTACAGGTCTACCTACCTACGGGTCTGACTACCTACAGGTCTATGTACAAACCTATCTATCTGTACCTTCCTACCTATCTATCTATTTACCTACGTACCTTCAAGTCTGCCTATCTACCTACAGGAATATCTACCTTCCTACGTACAGATCTACCCATCTACATGCAGGTCTAGATACCTTCCTACCGGTCAACCTACCTACCTACCCGTTCACCCATCCACCTACCTATATACCCACCCACCACCTACCTACCAAATAAGGCATATGGAAATATGATATTATGCTGCATTGCTCTGTTATATGACTGACATCTGTTACCATTCCATTCCTAGCCATCCTTACTTTATTGATTGCCATGCGTGTTTTAGAAACAGCATTTGTTACTTACAAGCACTCAGGTGTGTAAGTAATAACTTATATCTGCATAAATAGGTATTTGATTGCAGCTAAAGGAAAGGTAAAGAATAATCCAAAGATCAGATAGATAAAATCAAGTACCAGACCTGACGAAGATAAAATGCACTCCAGACCACAGCTAATGCAATACTTACTATATATGTTATGTAATTTAATAATGTGTGGACAGATTGCGTTAAAATTGGGAATAAGCATGGTACATACCTGGCATAAATTTATTTTCAATCGATTCAATGATAAATTCAAATCATAGAAAATAAAAATATCACACCATAAGTAAAAGTCACAAAATCACATAATGGCGTCAATTTTCAAAAGAATATCACAGACAGGCACTGGTACAGCAGCAGAGTAGTCATCGGCTACCATGAAAGTTCTATGCCACAATCGTCATTATAAAGGCCTGGCCAACTGTTGAGCATTTAAAGACGATATAAGAAAATACATCCAAAACCACTACATAAAAGCCAAAGAAGCAATAACAACACAAATAAACCTGCATACTCCCTTGTACATATAATAAGGACACATTATACTATCTGTCTGTATCAGTTGAATTTTGTAACGCCTGGAATCGAGAGATTCCCACTGGAGAAGCTCGAGAATTGATGGCAGGCTGCTGGTGTTCCTGTTTCAGTTTGTTGTGTACCAGGCAGCTGTTCTTTGATTTATCTCTAATTTCCGAATCTAACACTTCTTGTGCTGGGTCCAAACAAACGAGCAGTATTCAAAGTTCAAGCTGACTATGCTGAAGTAGGTATTTTCTTTTTAATCCTCACCACAAGACCTGCGGCTGCGTCTTAAGACCCTGGGCATGCTGTTGGGCTTCTTGGAGATACTTTCTATGTGTGTCTTCCAAGAAACGGTAACCTGGAAGTCGACGCCCAGGTACTTTGTTGCATCTTCAGTATTCATGATATGTCCTATTAGCTTGTGGGAGGGGGTCTGAAGGGGGTCTGGATCTTGATACACTCAGGACACTGCATTTCTGAGGATGGAATTCCATGCGCGACTTGGATTCCCACTCTGCCAAAGCATCAAGGTCTTGCTGTAGGACGACATCATCACAATGCTCATATAACGGTCCATACATTATGCAGTCATCTGCAAACAAACATGTCTGGATATGAGATTGTCTGGAGGTAGTTAATGACAGTAATCATCTATCATCAATCATTCACGCATAATATCATCTAGAATTTTTTGTCGTGTCAGTCTCACAGCATGCCCTCCCCCCTTTCCAACAATAAATAATTATTGTTCGAAATATAGTTCAAATTCCAAAATTTACGTTTTGTCAATTTATCTACACATCTTTCTTGATTGTCCTTTTCATGTTATATTCTGATTATTTTGCCTAAAAATTCATTGCCATTTCAGTGCGCACTCAATGCAGCGTAATAGTAAATACTCTCTTAGAGGTGTTTGGAGTATCTGGCACATACAAATGTACAGAATAAATAGCAGAAATAGCAAGGGCACCAGTACTGACACATACAGGACCCCTCCCCCCCCAAAGACGGGCACACTTTCTGAAGAACAACTCTCAACAGCCACACTGGGTTCTGCAAAAAAGGAAGTATTTGATCTACTGTTGGGTATCTCCTTATGCCATCGTGGTGTAGCTTCCCGGGTAAACTGAATGTTTGAAACTCTGTCAAAAGCTTTAGAAAATTCCAAGACAATCATGTCTGTCTGTACACTGCTGTCCAATGTGGAGGTTAAGTCATGCTGAAGAGTAACAAGGAGCATTCTTCCGCGTAAGGAACGGTCCTTCCGGTGTTTAGTTATACCCCAATATCTGTCAAGTTTGGTACCCTGCCTCCTATACCGACGTTGATAACACTGGGAAACACACGCCATGATGTCGGACAACAACATCTCTCTGTTTACAAAACACTTTTGTTTTTTCACTCTTTAACACATCGTAAGTGTCAATATACGACATACTTATTGTATTTCAAATATTTCAACATTTTTCTTCATGACTACTAATTGCCAGAAGTGCACAGCAGTACACGCAAGCTGGAATTGCATGGATTAAAATACGTGACTTAATTTTCATTCTATCGTGCATAAAAACCATAACGTAGTTTGAGTCTAGAACAAACTTACAAACTACGTTATGGTTCCAGAACTACAAGCGAAAGTATGTGCACGAAGTACTGGTTAACTGCTTGTTCAAGCTTGCCCAGGAAAAAGTGTGGTTAGGTCAACTGACTGTCCCGCAATGACCATAGCTGTTGACTTGGGACGTAAAGAAACAAACAAACAAACAAACAAGTAGGGTTGGTGTCAGTTACAAGCGAAAGAATGTGCACGAATAACTGGTTAACCGCTTGTTCAAGCCTGCCCAGGAAACA